>RPOG01001477.1:0-148276 GCA_008086565.1 Thalassoma bifasciatum
ACAAAAACACTGAATATGTGATACATGTTTCTTTGTCATTAAGGAGACTTGACCCTTTAGCCTCAGGTCAGGTGCTTTCTTAATCCTAATGCATTAGCTGTCAGCGTTATTATAAAGCTCAGGTGTCCCATGACATAGACTGATTAGACCTTTTTTATACATTAGCAACAACAAAGACATATAGAAAGTGATAGGCTATAGAATAACCCTGATTGGCAGACTTATTAAGAAGCTCAGGTGCAGGGTGGTGGTGTTATAATAAATGGGTCCGAGTGGTGTCAGATGCCCATCAGGGTACAATGGAGGGGGCCACAGGGCTGGGCTGTCCCATCACTCACAGTGCTGTGGGGGGTCAGAGGTGACCCTGGCACCCCATCTGGCTCAGGAAACAAGGATAGAAAGAGGAGGGGCTGGGTGGGTGTGATGCTGGTGGTGGTTTTTGGATGGGGGGTTTGAGCTATATCTTATAGAGATGAATGAAAAAATGGATATGATGGATTTATGCATTCTCAGCAGTGGACACATAAGAACACTGCTCCTTAACTAGAGGAATACACACACACATACACATACACATACACATACACATACACATGCTCACTCCCTGGAAGGGTTGGGTCAGGGGTGATCTGTCACAGTTACTCTTCAATTTTAACAGATGGATGCACACACACACATGCACACACATACACAGTCTTGTATCCCAGAGAGGCTGGCAGGGTCCTGACCTGTGTGACCAGGCTTACAGGCCAGGCAGGCATATGGCCCAGGGCCCTGGGGGCAGTCAGACAGACAAAGGGCTGTTTGGCACCAGTGAAAGGATAAACACACATAGTTTGCCCAGCTTTTAAGTCTGGAAACGAACTTCACACACCTTATTAAAAACAGCCTTTTCAAGATGAATTATTATCCATTTGTTATCAGATGCATATTTGCATCATATTGCTCTTGTTCTCATTCAAGAAAAAAAATCAAGCAGAACCTGAAACAGATATGAGAGCGTTTTTATTTGTTCAGGCAGGAGCTTGGACAAAGCAGGTGTTGGTGGTAGTTGGCATCGCAAGCTTGGACGAGGAAGGACATACATGGATAAACATGGCTGGGTCCAAATTAACGTGGGATGGCTCACCTGCTGCAGACTGTGTAATTTATATCCCACATCAGTGACTTTAATTCCTTTGTACCTATTTTTATGTATAGTCATTTTGTTTTTGCCGCAGGGCGGTAAAGTTGGCAGATGGCTGAAAATAATCCAAACCTGTTCCTCTGTCAGACATGCCTACACGCAGCAGTGCAGGAGCATTTGTAGCAGTTATTACTATTGTCATTATTTTATTAGTCGTTCAAAACATCAAAGGTAGAAAATATTGACTAAACAGTCCTGGGGAGAAAGCACCATTTCTGTCCAGATCAACAGAACTTTGTGCATTTTAGTTATGATTTTAAGCTTTTATCCCTGAGCTTCCTGAGGTGTAACCAACTTGCTTCATCTTTAAATATCTTCAATTATTTGTTGTTTACTGTTTCACATAATCCACAGATAGTTTTCCTTGATTAAAACCTTTTTTTCTTGGCACATAATTTACAATCCTATCACAAACTTGCTGTATTTCATATGTGAATGATGTAGAGAAAAGGTCATTCGTCTTTGTGCTAAAACTATCTGGTCAGTTTGATGTAAAAGGATCTACTTTGAGGAGCTGGCTTGTTCAATGATCAGATGTTTTATACTTCTGAAGGCAAAAGTAAACACTTAGGGGCAGTACTTTTTGTTCTTTTCCTCATTCCCCCCCTAAAGTTTATTAATTTTCAGAGAGATTAGTAGTAGAAGAAGACAGCTGGACAACACAAGACAAATACAAATCTTAAACATCATAAGACTTGACAAATACAAAACCTTATTATCACAAAACATAACAAACGTAAAATCTGACAGTCACAAAAACATGACATATACAAAAAAAACAAAAGTATAATTGTATGAAAAAAAAAAAAAAATATATATATATATATATATATATATATATATATATATATACACGTATACACATTATAAATCATTATTTATTTTGTATTATTGTAGCCATATTAATTCTCTATTATCATTATCATTATTTTGCATGAGGCCTAATGTAAAGATCTGATAAGGGAGATAATGTTGATGGATTAAACCATTTATCATCACTACGTATCGGGAACCGGTTCTCAATACCTGTTCATTTTTATCATTGTCATATTTTTGGAAAACCATAAAACTTTTGAACAGAGCACACCATCCCTATCTGGAAACAGATTCTTTCTTGTGTTCTAATGATCACATTTCTTCCATCATTTTGTCTCCTTACGTTCACATTAACCCCTCCCAGCTGTTTAGCAAAGCTACAGCTTTGAAGTTGTACACAGAATGCCTTTGGGATTTGTAACCTCACAGTTATTGTTATTATGTTATTATGAGTGATGAAATGCATTGGACATGAGATCCTGTTGTATTTTGATGTGGTTAACAGGTTGTCTGTGCTCTAGCGTGGACTGGCTGTCCGAGGTATCAGTAAAATAACAGGGTTTCTCTGCAGACCACCCAATGAAAATTCCTGTAAATGTGACAGATTGAAATCTAATATGCAGTATTATACCATAAAAAGAAATCACAAAATAATTAAGTTAAGTAAAATAATAATAAAATACTTGCATTAAAGCTGCCAGTGTTTTATTGTTCTTTTACAGTGTACCTGTGCTGCCTATTCTGTTCTTTTGCTCCCTTTGTTTCTGGTGAAGAATCATATTTGGGGCTTTTTATGACTCCCTTCCCCTGTGTACATTAAATAAGGTTTTAGACTTATCCAATTTTCTTCTTTTTAAAAACAAACAAACAAATTAATCAACAGGTTGGTTAAAGAAGTCAATTTAAACTTCTGACTTGGACTCACTGTGCACTTCACTTGTTTGAACTTCAACATCCTCTCTTATTTTGCAGCAGCCCTTGGTGCTGGCCTGTTTGTTAATGTACTATAGGCTTTATTAAGCTGTTGTGCTGCTGACCTTTGCAGTTATATTTTGCTGCAGACAGTGGAAGAGATGAAACCAGGCATGACATTGTTCATGACAGGATTTTCACACATGCTGCTCTCTCTGGAAACACTCAGCTCACTCAACTGTGCAAAGATGTGACAAAACAATGGAAACAACATCAGGAGAGAAGTCTACTGTATGGTGTTTGATTGGATTTATCCAACAAATAGTTGACAACCTGATCTCATTCAATTGCATGGTTGTCCGCACTTAATGTGAATGGATTGAACATGGGATAAGTTTAACAATGCAGCGGCATATGGGAGAAGACAGGTACATTTGGCACATGTACATATATGTTTTCTTTTTATAGCAGCAGTCTGAATAAACAACACTGTCATAAACCTCTCCACCAACAAACTTGAAGCTTAGTCTGCCAAACACAGGTCAAATAATTAATAACTGATGGGCATACTGGCCAAATTATAACACAATTAATAAATACCTAAATAGCCTTTATCTTCACATTGGTAATAGTTGAAGTAATTTACTGGATTTTTTTAGCAATATAATACTCATCAACAAATTTAATGCATCACAAAATACACTTCCACAAAGTCTGTCAGTAAAAGTTTCCATCACCCACTTCATGTCACTGACTTCAGACCTTTTATTAGTGATGCTGCTCACTCTGCAGTGAGGAAAGTAAACTATTGACTGTCCTAAAGTCAATAGAAGTTGATAAATGATGTCATCACCTCATTATATAATTGAACTATGGCTAAACCAAGCCCCCCCTATTCGCTCAAACACTGAACATTCAGGCGGAGACATTTGATGATGTAGGAGTAGAAGGAAATTGATGATATCTGGAGACAGAAAGATCACATCATCTCAAAGTCACCAAAAGGGTCCAAAGGGAGGGATAAATTAATCATTTTGTTGTGAAGAAAGTTGATTTCAGTTACAAGCTGAAGTTTATAGGTCCCAGTGCAAGTTGTTAGTTAGTTGCCATCACCATCTGAGACCACAAGACAGAGGACAGTGTTGTTGTACACAATCATGTGCGATCATCAAAGTACAAAAACTTGAACAAAACAGACCAATAAGTCCCTAACAAACAGGATGACATGACAAACAGCTAGGAGCTAATGATAGGCTAACTTTAGCTAACATTACAGATGTTAGTGATGATACGTCGCCTCAAATACAGTGTTAACTTGCTTTAGAACAAATGGAGACGTCCTTGTTGATTTCATTCATGTTGAGTTGATGTGGTCGACCACACAACTTCATACAAAGATACAAAGAAGACACTTTTCTGGTTTCATATGTGGCTTAGGAAAGGGTAAAAAAAATACACCCCATCGCCCTGCATTCTTAGAAATTCCTCATGTTAAAAAACAGTAAATAACTAGCAGTCAGGTTGCCAGGAAGTGACTGTAAAATAAACAGTATATTGCTGATGCCGAAATTTTAAGCTTGCTTATGTTTATATAAATCCAGCAAAAAGCTGTTATTTTAAACACAAAAAAAAGTAAATGACTTGCAGCTGTAACTCTGTAACCAGAAGTGAGGAGGGCACACAGTGGACATGAGAGCCTAGACAGCCTAAATCACCCATGTGATGTAGAATTTTCTTAGAGTGTGCTTGTTCTCCATAATCACAGTTCAAACATTTCTAAACTTAAAATCTCAGAAAAAAAAAAAAAAAAATCATACAATAAACCAAAAACAGACTTCAATACATTTCAATGGACACCTGGGTAGAGAACGTTTTAGTGTATGAGAATGGCTGTTACTCACTATGATTAGCTCATCAGGTTTTGGGGCGGGACTTAGCCATAGGTCAAATAGCCATGTGCACATACTTGTAATGGATGCTGTAGGAGAGAGGTCACCGACAAAAAGTGAGTAAAACATCACCCTTTATATGTCAAGAACTCGAAATAAGTGGTGGGAAGTTCAGCTCTTTTAAGAGAATCAATTTTTTTGGCTCGATTCCCAAAGAAGAGCCGGATCTTCCAGCTCTCAAACAGCTTTTAATTTAATAATATCCATAACCTCGTAGTTTAGACTCACCTGGTAAATATGAATGATTTGTGTATTGATGGCGTAGGACTGCAGAATGACTAAATTGCAGAGTTGGCAGCACTGTTTCATAGTCAGAGCCACACTCCTGCTAGAGTATAAGTATAGAGTTCCCAAATTAACGACACAGAAAAAGGCTTTATCTGTTGATGCTATTAGGCTCTGCAGAACAATCAAAGCTCTGTATGACTTTTGCAGTGGGCAAACAACAGACAAAGAGTGTACATAATGTAACGTACATTTTGACCACAGTCTGTGGACTCGTTGCCATATTGTAGTTATCTTTTATTTCTGACACAAAACAAACAAACAAAAAAAATGGTACCATTCCTTTGAATCTAATTCTGTTCAGGAGTTTTGTTGATGTTTTGGGGTGAACAATAACTTTTGATGTATGTCAGTATTTGATTCATAAGGTTTCTCTGGTGGTAAATTATGAGTTGTGCAGGGTCCAATTTCTGACCCATTTGACAGAAGCTGATATTTTTGAGATCATCACCGTCTCCATTCTTGAAAAGTCAAACCATTTACATCCATTTCATACAGCACTCTGCGCCATCACAAGCTTTTCTTATCTGGTTTCATTTGTAATTTGTATTCCCAGGTGCCTTCCTCTGCATTCTGCTGATCAGCAACCTTCAGCTCTGATCTTTCCTCTCTTATCAATAGTTACTCTGCTCCCATTTACCGTATATCACTCCATCTATTCTCTTTATCCCCCTCTCTCCTCTCCTCACACACGCTCATATATACACACACACACACACACGCATTGCTCCATGGGATATACACTCAGTCGATCAGCTTCAGAGGAAATCTCTTCACTCCCCATTTCCTCCCGGCTCCGTGGGTATGCATGCATACAGACGCACAGACTCACATGTGCACAGACCAAAGATGTGCACAGGAACAAATCACCAGCTGCCAGCAGTAAATGAAGATATAACCACTCCTGGCTGCCGCGTACCTTCAGCACTGCCACTTAATCCTGCCATAAGATCTAATGGGGATGGACTTTTGGTGATGGAGGAAGACATGCACTAACAAATATATCCACTCCGGCTAACAGTGATTGACAGCAGCCTGCACACTGCTCTCTGTCTCTTATACACAGTCACTCACAAACACAAACCAAGGGGCTCTTACAAACAAGTATGAGAGCTAACACACTGCACTTCAATTATACTTTACAAAACATAAGACTGCTTCTTGGAGGAGTCTGTCTCCAACCACATCTGTTCACACCACTTCTCTAGTGTGACACGATGCTGATCCTGGCTCTGAAAAGTGAGGACAAAGCTGGCAAAGCACCACTTTGCATATTCCAACTGTTCTCAACATTGGGGTCCTGACTCCAATGGGGGTCGACAAATCATTTTGAAAAAATTTAACTGATATTAATTTTGTTTGAGTTCCCATATGAAAAAGATATAGATTAATCCAGGGGTTCCCAAACTTTCCCGCCCGTGACCCCCAAAATGGCAGCGTTAGAGACTGGCGACCCCCTGCTGTGGTACAACACTAATGGGCCAATCCAAAAACATACGAAAACAAACAACCCCCCCAGGATACTTCATTTAACTGATCAGTAGAAAATTCACCGAGTAATGTGCACTTTGCTGTGTCACTGTATCAAACTTCAACAAAGAAATGTGAAAAACAGATAAAACATTTTCTGTTTGCATAATTTTATATTGTCTTTAACCCCTATTTTTGCTTTTATTCTTACAATAATGAATAAAATGTGGAATTGTTCATGGTTTTCCATTTTGGGACACATTTCACGACCCCCTATCAATGTCTCGCGACCCCCCAAAGGGTCCCGACCCCCACTTTGGGAACCACTGGATTAATTTATGGTGTAAGATCGCTGTCAAAAATCACGAACGCATAATTAATGATTGGTATTTGTAATTTTAATAATTTCTCGGACAAAAAAGCTGTTTCACACAAAATCCTTCTGTCATATACACGAGTCTGTGAACTAGTTAGGATTGTTTTTACACAAGTGTTTCTACGACTGCCTCTGAACACAAATCCAAGTTTATGGGTACGACTCGATAAGTGCTGAAATGACGTCACTGCTCAGGGACAGCAATCGATCCACGATGCCTCCATCCGTGCAATGCGCATGCCACAGAGGCAAAGATGGAGGAGAGTCACTACCTGATCCATAACGCAGTTTAATGATCGCAAAAATACATAGTTGAAAACAGTCACATAAGGATAAATCTGAAACAGGAATAGAAAAAAGAGTGATGATGTGAGTTTGAGGCATCGTGGATCGATTTCACTTCTTTTTTGCTGTAGGAAGTTTTTTTGTATCCCATTGGCAGATTTTTTCACTTGTTTCAAGCAATTCAGATGTTTTTTATGTCTTTAAATAACTTGAAATAAAACATTTTTCTGGACTTGTCTGTTGAATGTGGCTCATATAAGGACAAAAAAAGACAATTTCCACTATAAAGAAGACAAACACTTGCTTTGATTTCAGTTTTTTGTCAGCGTGGGTGAATGTGAACTGAACATACTGTAATTCTGACTGACTGACAGTGTGAGATTTATAAAGACCCCCAAAAAAATCCTTACACATCCATTACAAAAACGGGAAGACAAAAATGCTGACTCATGTTTTTTTCACATTTGGCAACACAAATGTTAAAATGAAACTTGGGCTGTTTTTTTTCTCCCCACTTTTATGTTAAGATTTTAATTGGTGCTTGATAATTTTTGTTTTCTTTCATTAAGAATAAAAATGAATACATAAACCATTTTGATCAGCTGTTGTTTGCAACCAGTTGCTTTCTTATTTTTTTTGTCCCACTCCCTTTTCATCATTTTGCATTTTTAAACTCTGCTTAGAACCTTTTTGCATGCATCTACAGTATTTGGGCCATAATGGTATGCTTGTAAGATATTAAACCATATGTTAAAGAAGAATTTGACAGCCCAAATGACCCTCTGAAAGGTCAAAGGTTAAGTCCAACAGTTTCCTTGTTATAATGAGTTGAGTTGTAATAGCCCATGGGTGACAGACTGACAGCTAAAACATGCTAAAGCAGCACAAAAACATGACGTGGAAACTAATGCTTGTGTTATCCGACAAATCAATATCTCAAAAGGATGAAAACAGAACCGTGAACATTTGAAGAGAATTTGTGCTGAAACGTGTCAGAAGAAAGCGCCGATGGAGACCTCTACCCTCTGCTGCAGGGAACAACATGTCAGCCCCGTACAAGGTTACTGACACACAGGACGTCAGCTTTTATCGGAGCGCCGGACAGACTGATGGACAAATATACAGACATCGCCTTTCTCAGCTCGTGCTGCTAGCAATGTCAAAAACAGTCCCCTACTCCCACTGTACTCTGTCAGACATAGATTTCCTCTCTCTCCCTCCCTCTCTCTCGCCCTCTGCCAGCCTCTTTTGTTCCTTTCCTCCCTCTGTCGAGGCCTGTCACCACTGCCTCCATCTGCAGAGAGCGGTGATCATCGTTAATGACAGGCGGGCTTTAATTAGCCCACAGTAAACAATTACCACAACAGCAAAAAAACATTTCAAATGCAAATCACATCCTGCGATGATAAGGTGCTGCAACAATATCAATGAATACATTCTCCTGTAATTAGGAATACCTTCCAGGTTATTTCTTAGTGCATTTGTGTGCGGCGTGTTGTCTTAATAAATTCCTTTAAAACTGTTTTCCTCTCCACTTTGCCGGCCTTTTGTGTGCCTTACTCATTAATGCTCATAGAATTGCTATTCCAGTAATGGATGTCTGCAAGTAAAGCCATAGAGACTAAAATCAAATGAAGCTGAATGGGCTGCACATGAATAGGGGAAAAAGGATACACTAAAATAGCTTTTCCTTTTGTTTGTCTATCTCGTTTTACTTGACCTCGTTCTAACACTTCCTGTTATTATTTTCAATGTACAGATATGAATGCGCGCCGAACTAAGCAGGCTTGGCGGTTAATGACAGAGCGCATAGAAATGAAGTGTGGCAGACTGCCAAGAATGACATTCAATGTTACAAGTCGGATTTTATGTGAAAAAACAGCTAGCCTTGTATTGCAATTATACTGTTAAGATCAGGGCGAAGAATTACAGGCAGAAGGAATTAAGTCACATTAGTCCGTCTGTCATTTATGGACTGTCAGGCCTGAGAGAACATCTTTCCTCTGTTGCTGATTTTTGTATGAGCCTCTCTATATGCAGCCCACTCCCAACACTTTTCACATATCTGGTGCTGATTTACCGGTGTTAACCGTTTTAAGTTACTGGGTGTTACTCAGACGAGGCCCCCAGGTTGGGGCACAGTTTGGGATTCGGAAAAAACTGTGCCCCAACCTAGAGGCCTCATCTGGGCTAAACCTAAGGGTTTAGTCTGGTATTTGCTTTTTTTCCCCCTCTTCCTTCCTGATTGTACTCTTTTCCTTCTAATGACACAGGGCATTGTGCACGCTGGTGACCCAACAGTTGTCCTGCTCTTGTCCTCCCTACATTATGTGAACCTTGAATCTTGAATCTTGTTAAGAGATGTGTTCTTCCTACAACACTATAATTGGGGTTGGAGCTGTTTCAGAAAGTTAAGTGCGTACACTCCTGACTGAGTTAAATTCTACAACGTTGCGTTTCAGGCTGTCAAATCAGATTGTTGCCCAATTCTCAACTAATGACAATGACTATTAACAGGTACAGGTCCTCACAAACAGAGTGCAATGTATCATAATAACTACACAGATTTTTTATGTACAGCCTTTTAATGGGAATATTGTTCATTTCTTAATTAAGTTCCAGTTCATTCACATTGTGCTGCTGTTACTGTACCAGCTTTACTCTTGGTTGCAATAATTGTTCTGTTTTACTACAAAGTGTTCTTTGATCCATGTCAGATATTTCAAAACCATAAAATGCCCAAACAGAACAAACTGCCCCATTCCTGGAAAATACTCTCTTTTCATGTGTCACTGGTCACTTTGTCACTTAGCCCCTCCCACCTGGTTAGCAAAGCTACAGCTTTCAAGTTAAACCCAGGTTGTCTACTCCATGGCGTAGCCCATCTTTTTTGGGCTTCCAAGTGTTGACAGGCTGTCTACGATCTGACACTTTTCAAATGTAACCAAAAATATTGTGATAATGTTAGTGTGATTGGTTATGCAATTCACAGAGTTAAAAAGCTCAAATTACTTGTGTAGGACAGTAAAAATCTAATGCCATTCAGGAAACATCCGCAAACTGAGTTTAACAAGAATGTCTTTTGGGGACCTTTATCCATGAGATAGTGGTGTATAATACTTCAAAATTTGCTATCAATTCCATACTGAGTGAATATAGAGCCAGTATTGCTAATATAAATATCAATATCGATACTTTTTACATAGAAAAGAGTGTATGAAAATTAATCAGGAATAACACACAACCACTAAATCTAATACTTTTCTTCATGAATGAGAGATTTTTTTTATTAAACCACTTATAACCAGAAAATGATCATATGCTTTGATTTTTTTCTGCTCTGTTGTAAAACAATAAATTTTAAATTCTATAGATAACAGCACACTTATGTCCCAGCACTAAAGATATCGTTGTGATCCAACAGCTCGCATGGACAGGTAGATTTACTATTATAGATTTCTAATAATATTTAGGAAATCAGCAATATAATGACAACTTTAAGCATCAATCTAGTCACGCAAGTATTAATCAATAATGATACCAACATTGGTATCAATACATCAACTTTTTAGATTGATCTACCCACCACTATACTGAGATCATTCACCACTATCTACACTCACAGACACCATAACCCTCTCTTTAAGTGACATTGACCTCAGGAAAAGTGTTTCATTAACACTGTAGGAGCTGAAATCACACTTTGGATTTTGCTTTTTATGTTAAAGACATGTGAAAAAAAAAAACTTTCCCATAATAAAGCTGGTAATTTTAGGTCACATGAATGTGGTAACACTGGGAAATTACACATTTTTACTCCTCTTGTTTTAATTTCTAGTCACACTGCATTGGTTGAACACAAGATACTAGAGAAAATTTCAGCTAAAACTGAAAAAGTTTTAGCTGAAAAAAAGTTCATTTAACTCTGGTGTAGTGTAGTTTTCTTACTCCTGTAGTGTTTCTGATGGAAAAACAATGTGCACCAACTTAATATTCTTAGAACCATTCTGGTGTTGTGAATTTACATTGTGAAAGTTACTTGATGACACTGTCATAGTGTTAAAATTTTAACTCTTTGAATAGTACGAATGTAACACTGTATCATTAGTTTCTATATAAACGTAGGAGCAGTGTTAATTTTAACTCTGAGATAAATTTGCAGTTTCAAACTTGCAGTGCAGCAGCCAAATAGCACAACATGATCACTGGAGAACAAATTAATGACATTGATCCTGAATGCACCAGCTTTGTGTTAATTGCCACAGAGGTATCAGCAAACGCTGCTCCAGTTTTTGCTATTTGCACTCAAACGATCTAAGTCCTGACACCCAAATGAAACAAAGGGCTGCTGGTAGTTTTTCCACATCTGACTTCTTCTTTCGTGGAAAAAAAAAAAAGGCTGTGGTAAGGGGCATGAAGCAAAAGTGTAAGTGCTGACAAAATAATAATTCATCATCTCCAGGCTGTGATACTGAAGCTTTCACAGCAGCTAAATTGAAATTGCCTCTCTGCTGTAAAAGCAGCAGCTGATACACTTGTTACAAAACAGACGACGACACAAATGTCATTTCCAGCAAATTCCTGCTTGTACACAGGTCGGCCGACAAATATGTCACCTCATTTTGACCTGTAATCGTAGAGTCCCCACCCCCACCCTCACCTCCACCCGCCTCGGGCCCGTCACTGTGATAAAAAACAGCACAGTCAGATGTGGAAAAGATGTATCTGGACTAAAGACAAATAGCTTTTCACACAGCTTTTAGCGCTGAAAACGTGCATACCTTCACGTTTGCTTTACACCATGCATGACAATAAATTTGAAACCTCAAACTTTTTCTGACATCACAGCTATTAACAAGAGCTGAACTCAGGTTCAATGACACATGTAGCTGTGTGAATTAATGTCTGCCTCATGCTTGAGTTTATTCCAAAACGTGCAGATTGTGTCAGCTCTTGCCATATAAAACAGTCATGTGGGAAGAATAATCATGAATTCGACCCACTTTTCTTTCACTATTCTTGTTATTTTAACCATAATGGTGGGTAATTACACAACACAGCAGCCTGATGCATATAGTTGTTTAAATCCAGAGAACATGCCAGTGCCAAGAATTGAATGAGTCTGTTTTATGTCCAAACAAGATGAAAAGGAGTGTTGGTGTATATTGATAGGTGATTTTGAAATTGAGGTTTGGAGGTTATGAGAGGGTCACACGTCCTTGCCTCCCCGGTATGGTCCACTCCAGGGTGAGAGGTGAGTGTGACGGTTGGTTGAACCTCAAATTCAGGCGGAACAATGTGGGTTTGGTTCTGGTCGTGGAGCACTGTACCAGCCTGCTAGAGGGGGCATGGGAGTTTGTCCCTCCTGTCCACATGTGCTTTGTGGATCTAGAAAAGGCTTTTGACCGTGTCCCCCCGAGGTGTCTTTTGGGAGGTGCTCCAGGAATATGGAGTCCATGGTCCGTTGTTATGGCCTATTCGCTCTCTGTATTTGTAGAGCTAAAGTTTGGATCATTTTGCCAACTGTCAAACTCATTCCCAGTCATAAGATAAGATAAGATATACTTTATTCATCCCATGAGGGGAAATTCACAGTCACAGCAGCAATGCAATGCTGCTGCAACAAGCTGCCACCGAGTGGAGCTTAGAACAGTAGAAATAGAAATGAGTGAATGAATTAGAAAAGTCCTTCAGAGACGACAGCTTGTCCATAATTCTTTTGTCGGCCTCCAGCTCCACAGGGTCCAGAACTGAACTGGACTTCTTTACCAATCATGGTAACGACTTCCCATTGGCAAACAGTAGCTCAAGTGTTGTATTCTCTCTGCTTGAACAGTTAACAAACTGTGTAAATCCAGTCAGGTGGGAGGAGAGGGAGATGGTGACATGATTGAAGACTCTTGAGATTATTATGAGTGCCCCAAGATGTTGAGTCTGTATCCTGGCAACAGATTCATGGATGGCATCACAGTCATGGATGGACTTTGCCCAGAGCTTCCCTTTGTCATCGATTCTGTTCTTTACTTTCATGGACAGACACAGCCAAGTGGCAAAGGGGGTCAAGTCCAAGGGTTTTAGGATCCTGTCTCTGCTTTTTGTCTATGATGTGGTCCCATTAGCCTCATTGAGCACTGGATGGACTGCCCACTCTAGGTCAGGGGAGAGTCTTTGCCCCAAGAGGAGGAGTTTAAGTATCTCAGGGTCTTGTTCACAAGTGAGGGGAGAATGGAGCAAGTGATTGACAGTCAAATCAGGATGGCATTAGCAGTGATGTGGAAGCTACAGGTGTGTTGTGGTGGAGACAGTTGGGCCAGAAGGTAAGACTCTCAGTATACTAGTCAGTCTACATTTCAACCCTCACCTATGGTCATGAGCTGGTGATAGTGACCAAAAGAACAAGATCATGAATTCAACAGAACAGGGTGTCTGCGCTCAGCCTTAGAGATGGGGTCAGAGCTCAGACATCCAGGAGAGGCTTAGAGTAGAACCACTGCTTCTCCATATCAACCTGTAGGGATGTTTCCCAGATGCTGTGAGGAGACCAAGGACACAATGGAGAGATTACATCTCTCAGCTGGCCCAGTCTCTCAGGTTTAAGTTCAGCAACATTATGTTTCCAAAGAATGAGGTCAGCTGACTCCCTGAATATACTGAATGACCAGGTTATTCCATCAGTGGAGTTTTTCTTCCTTAATGGCACGGGCATATTTAAAGATGACAATGCCAGGATTCATGGGGCTCAAAGAGTGAAAGAGTGGTTCAGGGAGCATGAGACATCTTTTTCACACATGGATTGGCCTCCACAGAGTCCAGACCTTAACCCCATTGAGAATCTTTTGGATGTTCTGGAGAAGACTTTGTGCAGTGGTCTGACTCTACCATCATCAATGCAAGATCTTGATGAAAAATGGTAACACTTTATTTACATATAACAACTTGATATTTACAAAGACAACATAATCTGCTACTGTTTTGCCAACAAAATCAAAGTTTTTATAACAAATCCATCCCCAAACAATAGTGACTTTGCATCAAGGGTGACATAATTAACCAAATGACACTCAATGACGATATTAATAAAAATGCATGAAGCCTTCCTGTCATGTTTATGACAGTGTTACTTCAATCTTATGTATACACCTTCAAATAAAGTGTTACCAGAATGTAATCAAAGTACCAACAAAGCTATGCAGCAAAATATTCAAGTGTGTGATATTATTGTTATTATTATTGTTGTTTTTTTGGTGGTGACTTTTTATTTGGCCAGGTAGTGTATATCTCACTTATTTCTTATATCAATTACTGAACATTTTTGGGGACCAAAAGGTTGAAAAACTCTTCCATATGCAGATAATGATGATAATGTGACTCTTAAAGAAATGTTGCACCATATAACATCACATAGAGGTCCCTTTTTTTGTTTTGGTGTATCATTGTGCTGTAAACTGAACATGCACTCCTCTCTCCATCTGGGTTTCTGAGCCCCGAAATGGATTTTGCATTGTCAAAATTACCACCTTGATTTCAGCCCAAATTGACTCCGTCCCTTTTAGGACAAAAATCACTCTCCCTTTCTATTCCCCCTCCTTTTTATTCAGTGCTTTTTTTTTTTTTTTTTTTTTTCCGCGGTATCTCCATTTTGGCCCTATTCTCCCATTCTATTCCCGTCTTCCTCTCCTCTCCCTCTCTCTCTCTCACTCTCCCTTTCTCTATTTCTCCATTCTCTGGAGTAATTGCATTGATAGTGAACAGTGCTGCTAATTAATTATGCAACAGCCGAAAATTGAGGTGAGAGCGAGCGATGAGAGGAGGAGAGATGAGGTTTGTGCCAAATGGTCTACAGTAGAGAGCGAGAGAGAGAGAGAGAGAGAGAGAGAGAGAGAGAGAGAGAGAGTATGAAGTACTTTGAGAGAAAAAAGCCAGATGGGAAGCAGAACAAAGGAAAAGCACAAGAAAATGAGGATAGGAGGAAGATGAGAGGCAAAGAACGTAACAACTGAGAGGTTATGTTTGTAACGAGGATCTGTCACAACGTGAAGATCAACAGCGCAGAGGCAAATCAGGGCTCTCCTACCGAGGGAGATCAGAGAGACGGATGCAAACACTGGGTGGAAAAGTCAGAGGGAAATTTCTGCGGTGGAAGGCACAGATGCGTTTTACACACTTAGCACAGCGCATGTCCCTGTACTCCTCAAAGAAATCTTTAGAGACTCCTGGATGTGGTGAAGTAGGGAGGGTCAGGTTGAGAAGTGGTCGCGCAGATTAAAAAAAACCTAAGGAAATATATTCATCCTGAGGACTTAGATTGTCTTGAAAGAAAATATCTTCTCAGACCCCATTTGGTGAATGAGAAGAGGAAGTGGCTCAGCTGTAATTCCCTGCACCATATTGCTGTTTAACTATTGAAGCAAACCCTCACCACAGCACAGCAGCAGGAAGAGTTATCTGTTTTCTTACCATCACTCACATCAGGAACAGGCTCTTTCAGCTTTAATCTTACACAGAAAAATATCAAGTGTTGACTTTGTTGTGTTAACCAAACACCATCCTGACAACAACAAGTTAAAGGTCCTTACAATTAGAGTACAGTGTACCGTAATAAATACACTGATTTTTTTTCTGTACAGCCTTTTATGGGAATATTATCCATTTTTCAATTCATTTTCACTCAATTCAATTCATTTAGATGGTTCTGTTCTTTGATGTATGTCAGATATTTCAAAACCATAAAATGTCCAAACAGAACACACTGCCCCACCCTTGGGAACACTTTCTTTTTCACATGTCACTGGTCACTTTGTCATTTAGCCCCTCCCACCTGGTTAGCAGAGCTACAGCTTTTAAGTCAGACCCTGAATGCCTTTGCGAATACATCCTTACAAATATTGTTACCTTAGTGAGAGGGAATGCACAAACTTCTCTGTATGGCCTTTTTACAGGAATATTATCTATTTTACACTTCACACATTGTGCCGCTGCACATGTTCCCTCTTCACTCACAGTTGCATAATTGTTCTGTTTGAACCAAAAACTGTTCTTTGGTTTTGAAACCATCAAACCTCCAAACAGAACACACTGCCCCACTCTTGAGAATACATTTTTCTCACTGGTCACTTTGCCCTCCATCACTCTGGTTCCTGATTTTCCACACGCCTCAGCCCCTCCCATCTCTTTAGCAAAGCTACAGCTTTCAAATCATACCCATAATGCTTTTGTGAATTGTAACCTTACAGTTGTTGTTACTGTGAGTGAGGAGGGGACACAGTGGGCATGAGACCCTGCTGTGCATAGAACAAGTGAATTTATTTTAACACTTTAACACTAACATATTTATCTTAAATTTTAACACTTTGGGAAAGTTATAATATTCACACTTTCACAAATTTAACGTGTACTCCATGAGAAAAGTGTTTAAAATAAACACTATGGGAGTTGAATTACCACTTTCAATTATGCTGTGTACATTATGGACTTATGGAGGGAAAAAAAGAAATGTTTCCAGTATCAATTTGGTCTGTTTAAAGGTTATTACATATGCATAGTTAGCACATTTTAATTCCACCTGTTTAAATTTGAAGTCACACACTAGATATCAGTGTGAATTTCAGCTAAAATTAAAGGACACTAATAAGTATCAGTTTTATCTTTTATACTCATTCTCAAAACATATTTTTTACTGTCTTGCTTTTATATGATTTTATATCTGTCTTGACTATTATCCCATCTTTTTGTATTGTACTGTTTATTTTATGATTTATCCATTCATTCTTTTTTATTATTTTTAATGTAATTTTCATCAGTTTACTTTTTTTTATTTAAATGCACTGAAAATTATAAGTTATTAATCCTTTTCATTTTAACTTTTGGCTTTTTTTGCTGTTAGTATCTTTGATCATCCTTTATTTATCCACTGTTTCATTTTATTTATGTTGTTTTTATCTTCTAAATTGATTCTATTTCCTTCTTTTACTCCTTCTTACCTCTGGTCCTAATAATCAAAGTCTATGTAGTAGGGTTTTTGTTCCACCTCGGTTCTCTTCTCCTTCTATTGGGTTCTTATTTATCATTCAATCTGAAGTTGTTTCCCTGAAAAACTCTATTTATAATTTGTTTGCTAATTTTTGTTTTGAGACTCTGCTGTGAAGGCACTTTGTAAAGTAACGTTTTAAAAGGCGCTATATGAATAAAGTGTAATTATTATTATTATTATTATTAGTAGTAGTAGTAGTAGTAGTAGTAGTAGTAGTAGTAGTAGTATCATTATTAAGCAGCAACTTGGTGTTCTTTCTACCTATTGAAGCTGTACACTGCAAAAACGGAAATCTAAGCAAGTCATTATGTCTTATTTGTAGTAAAAATTGTCTTATTGTTCTTAATTTGAGCCACATTCACCAGACCAGGTCATAAAAATGTCTTATTTCAAGTTTTTTCAAGACAAAAATGAGGTGTAAATTGCTTGTAACAAGTCAAAAAAAATCTGCCAATGGGATAAGACGAATTCACCCGGGAAGTTTCTTGAAATTAGAAAGATGTCTTAAAACAAGAATCTTTTATCTTATCCCATTGGGAGATTATTTTTTAACTTGTTACAAGCAATTGATGCCTCATTTTTGTCTTTAAAAAACTTGAAATGAGACATTTTTATGACCTTGTCTTGTAAATGTGGCTCAAATCAAGAATAGTAAGACAAATTTGACTAAAATTAAGACATAAAGACTTGCTTAGATTTCAGTTTTTGCAGTGTACAAGTTATTGGGTGAAACTGTCATGATGTCAAAATTCTGAACTCTTTGAAAAGTGTTCATTTGAACTCTGAGGGGGGTTAGTTTATGATTTCAAACTCTTGGTGTACGATGACAAAGATCCCCTCCTGTGAGAAATCAACCTTAAACACCTTTTTCTTTGACTTTGGTACAGTTTAGAAATCCAAACTTCTCTCAGTATTTGAGAACCAGGCAGGCATTATGATGATTCAGCCAACTTTTATTCCTGAATTAGTAATTTCTCAACTGGGACAAATTTCCACCAGATTGGTTGATGTCTGCGATGCAGCTTGAAGGTTGTTCGTGCTGCATGATTAAGCTCATGAATGATCAATGTTCAGATGGTTTCCTGGCATGTTAGAAACTTTGGTCAGCTGTCTTGCAATTCTGAAAGTCTGCTGTCAACAGAGCTGTTTTACACTTAAATGAGTGTTTCCACAATACGTGCTGTAGTATTGTATATGATGTAGCTGAGCTGCTCCCTGAAGTGGCTCTGTTGTTATAATAAAAAACTCCATTCCTCTGAATAATAAACACCATACTGTGTTATTTTCTCAGGACATCTGCGTCTTTGAAAAATATGTATTTAGTCTTCTTGGTTTCCATTCAGTTGTACAAAGCAATGCTGCTTGCCTCTCTTTTGTCAACACTGAGGTTTAAGATTGAGTGTAAATAAACTTTGTTGGAATGTCAATGAGGGGAAAAATGGTTGACGTTCATACTGCTTTTGGAGCATCCACCTCAGCGGGGAAATTGATTCATGCTTTGTTAGTATAAAAGCTCCAGGATTTGAGGACGTCAGCACAAAATGTCAAGCTTTTTGTCGTATGGTTTTCATCGGTGGATGCAGACTGTTCAGTTGTTATAAAAATATGATAAATCCTCTGATCAGGCCTGTAGATCTACTTAAGAAAAACAAGGCAGCTTTTCACATTATTTATTCATGTTGCTGAGGCAAGATCACTTTTTGTCCAAATCTTTTTTTTTTTTTTTTGCACAAAAATAAAATCCATGTAAAGTGGATTTGTCAAACATGCTTGTGCTGTTATTGCAGACATTTGACATAAAACCAAACTTGGGGGAAAAAATGTAAAAACTGTGGCTGGATCAGGATCTGGACTTTATCACATTTGTTAATATGAAAATTATATATAAAAAAACATTTTAAACCCCAAATATCTTTGATCCTGCTTCGACTTTTGTCTTTTTTTGACCATTTCATATCTTTAATTCAGTTCTTTTGTCCTCTCGTGTTTTATTTTATTTATTTTTTGTTCAAAACAACTCATGAAACACATTTTGCATCATGCCAAATGCAATTAAATGTCAGCTGTAAAAGTTGTTGAGTTTTTGCAGATTGTACAGAGTTTTAGCTTTATAAAGTTGCCCATGCACAGTCCAAATCTTTATGAAACCTTAGCAGATATATTAAAATTTATTTCAAGCACTTGACAGAAACTTTAAATGTAAACAATTGGAACATGGTTAGTTTAAGTGACCAAACTATCACATGGTAAGATGAAAGCTGGGGGCCGCTTGAAAATAGCCAGAGGGCCACAACTGGCCCCCGGGCCGTAGTTTGGACATCCCTGCTCTAAACTGAAGAAAAACACAAACACAGAATTGGAGATTTTGTCAAAAACAAAATCAAGGAAACATCTAAAAGTCTTAACAGGAGAAGTTGAAAATGTGCACATTAACAAACATGTACAAATATGTATATGTAATTTTTGTTTTTCTCTTATTTGTGTTATTTTGGTATTTGACAGCATCACCAGATCATCCAGCATCTCACAGCTTCTCTCTCTCTCTTTGCACAAAAGCCACTGAAGGATGTTTCCTCCTCTTCATGACATAAAAACTGAATGTGGAAGAATAAAAAGGAGAAAGATTTTCAGCACCTCAAGTATATTGTACAGCACAAACAAGGCATGGTACAGTATTTGTAAAGTTCAGCAACATTAAAAGCCTAAAATCAGCCTCACATAGCACAAAGAAGACTGGAAACACATTTATGAGAGGGATGAAGGGACAAGCAGAAAGAAAGAGAAATAGACAAAGACAAATACATTTGGTTCCAGCTTTGCTTATTTTTTTTTCTTTTCTTCAGAACAGTAGTTACCAGCTGTCCAAATATTCCAACATTCGTCCAAATTGGTTCCGAACGTCGTTGAAAATACTTTGCATAGGTAAACCAATAGACCTGAAATATCAGTCACGCTGCAATGACAGTCTGTATCTGGGGAAAAAACAAAAAACAAAAAACAAAAAAAAGTTTTCCAGGTTGATGAAATTCCAGTGCTGTCAACAGAGTCCACATCAGGCTGTTTGTGTGCAGCTGTGTTTCTCTCTCCACTTCCATCTGTTTGAGTTGAGCTCAGCTTACAGGAGCTTGAATAGTTGTGAGGTACAGACAGAGAAGTGCCCACAGTGATGCCACCCACCTCCTTCTTCTTATCAGGCTCTCAGCGTGCTTTTATTGTATACCTTCTATTATTTCCTTTAATTGCATAAGCATGATCTACTAAAGGAGAAAAGCTGTCAAAGAGTAGTTCCAGCTGCTCATTCTGCATCTTTGTTTGGCTTGTTTGTACAGGCAATATCTTCTGGTCAAAACCTTAACACCAGTTGAACAATTTCACTAATTTACATTTACACTGTTGCATCTTGAAAAGGTTTTGGGTAGAGTTTCAAAATGCAAAAAGAAGAAATGGAAGTGAGACAAAAAATTAAGTTTACAATTTATTACAATTAAAGCAACCTGTGGAAGCCAGTTAAAAAAAAAAAAAGATAAATTTGATTTTTCAGAAAAAAATTTGCGCAATTAAAGTCGAAATTACGAGATAAAAAGTGAAATTTGAGTTAATAAGTCGAAATTTTAAAGCAAAAAGTCAAAATTTTGAGTAAATAAAGTCAAAATTTTTAGATAAAAAGTAGAAATTTCAAGTCAATTAGTCAAAATTTCGACTTTTTTATCTCAAATTTTGATTTTTTTATGGGCAAAAAAAAAATCTCAGAAAATCAAATTTTTCTTTTTTTTTTTTTAAACTGGCAGAAATGGTCTCCCATAGAAACCACAGCTTAAAAAAAAAATAAAAAAAAAAAACTGAAAACTCCCTTAAATAGAAATCAAAGTTTGAAAACAGACTTAGTAATGAGGAGCTCCACTTTGTTGATGCTTGATGTGAGTGTTTCCAGGAGGTCAGTGTGAACGTTGGTGAAGTGGTGAAGATGCTTCATGTTTAGCATCCACTGTCTGGAACTGAAGTTTTTTTTTTTTTTTAATTCCCTCTCCATCCATCCATCCCATAATGTTCTCACTGTGATTTAGATCAGGGGAACAGGCAGGATGTTCCAAAAGAGTGAGATTATTCCTCTGGAAGAAGAAATTCTTTGTCAGGTGGACATTATGAACTGCAGCTTTGTCCTGTTGAAAAACCCAGTTATTAGAACACAGAGCAGGGCCCTCAGTCATGAAGGACGCCACCTGTAATATCTCCACATAGTCAGCTGCTGTTTGACTCACCTGCACAGCGGTCAGCTTCATTCATCACTCAATTTTTCATCATTTTTTTCTCCTCAGAGAATCAAACTTTCTTCCACCTTCCAATGTCCCATGATGCTCTCTGT
Organism: Thalassoma bifasciatum; assembly: GCA_008086565.1. Classification (NCBI taxonomy): domain Eukaryota; kingdom Metazoa; phylum Chordata; class Actinopteri; order Labriformes; family Labridae; genus Thalassoma; species Thalassoma bifasciatum. The sequence continues at coordinate 21,673 of RPOG01001477.1, forward strand.
CGTCTCCTTCCACAAAAGTCCAAATGGGGACTTTTGTGGAAGGAGACAAGGCCTATGAAGAGGTTTTTGTTCTTAACCCTCTGATGCATGAAATATGAAAGTCAGCGTCAGGACTTTTTCCTTGAGTGTTTTTATTTGTCTTAAGGCGTGAATTTTTTTTTTTTTTTTAAATAAATATTTTTAACATAAACAGTGTGAACTTTATATAAATATGACTTTTTTGTTGATTTGACTTCTTCTCTTTTCCCTTTTTTTTCTCGGTAATTTCATGAATAATCTTTTTTTAATGCTTTGCTAAACATTTTAACTCTCTTCCATTCATTTTAACACTGAATAGTTCATCCTTTATGAGCTTAAATTGAAAACATTTTTTCAGGCCCTAAGAAGAATAAAAATATCCTGACACGGACTAATATGAATTTCCACCACATGAACCATTGAGTTTAGGAGTAAATACCTTTTAAATAGGTGTCCACTGTAGTGACCACTATGCACCACAGGGTTAAGCTGCACGGTAGCAACCAACTAGTGCCCTATGACATAAAACAAGTTACCCAATGATAAGACATTATTTTTCTAGGGGGGGGACCAGGAGGGGACTGGTCATATACCAGGACAGGCCATAGTTGATGAACAACTCGAAGCTTCTGCTTCTGCTTTCACGTCTTTATTTCTCTCAGTTACTGCTGCAAGGAAAATGTAGTAAAGGGAAACAAAAAGTACTTAAGCAGAAGTGAAAGACTCTTTTACAGTCACCTCAGTAAATATAGTCAGTTACTTCCAGCCCTGCTTAAAATGTATAAAAGACTTACAAAAAGTGGTTCTGAAATGTAGAGAAGTTAAAGAAAAGAATAAATGTATTTTTCATGAGCTCTGGTTTTTCCACAGGCAGCCTCTAAGACCACCTTACAGGACATTACATGGCAACCTCTGATTATAAACCAACCTTTTCAGAAAATGACACCAATTCTACTTTTTTTTTTTTTTTTCTCGCCCTCAATAACCCTCATCCTGTTGCTCTACCTCGCTTGATTCGTGGTCGTCAAGGTAACCGGCCCATTATAGGCCTTAATAGCTGGCACTGAACAATGCATGTCATCATTTTGACAAATTCTGTATGGCTGACTGTAAAATCCTTGTCATCATAATTGCGATTACATGTGTGTACCGCAGCATGAGCGCGTACCTGGGCAGCTGCTATATGTACTTTAAATGGTCTGCTGCTGACAGCGCAGACAAAGAGGACGGAATTAGCAGCATAAAAAATATGTTCTATGCAGCTTTTCTCAGACACCTGCTGTTTGCTGCTGGCTTTTTGAAGGTGATATCTTTCCTCTTAACAGTTTCAGACAGCAGGAAAAAAACCACACGGAGGCACGAGGGGAATGTTCGACGCCACGAACTGCAGTGATGCACTTCAGTGAAATTCAAAAAAGGAGCAACTTCTCTGCTGTGGGATCATGTTCCCACTTTATGGAAGTGATGAGAGCAGAGCAGAGACATGGTAATAAAGCAGGAGGCTGTGGTCTTAGCGATGCTGAGGCCTTTTGCATAATGAACAGTATAATTATTTTCTCTTCCTGTTCAGTATTGTGTTGGGTGTTAATCCTAACAGATGAGAGCTCAGGTGGACAGAAGGCAGTAAAGAGCGTGGAGGCTGTTGCAGGGTTTAGTGTGCTGTGGCCTCAGCTGTAATGAAGCAGGTGGATGCGGTGGAGTTAGAGGAGGGAGCTGTAATCTGCAAGGCTGTCTGCTTTATTACCCCACTGTCTTGTCATGAGGGCACCACGCACACACACACACCGGAGGAAAAATAGAGCAGAAAGATAGAAGGGGGGAAAATGAGGTGGTAGAGAAAATCTGTATTTGTGAAGAGGAGGACCAGAGGGGAGAAACAGGAGGGAGGAAAGGGAAGCAATCAGCCGCCTGGTCCTAATCATGTTCCTCTCTCCTTCCTTTTCACTCAAGCCTCGCTCCCAGCTCCACATTTGGACGTATTAAGTTGCCAAAATTATTTCATAAGAATCTCGGCCTTCACCACCAGCGAAGGAGGAATGCACGGGAATGATGTACAAGGCTCTGATTAGAGCTAATTATGAATCCTGATTAAGGCTTTTAATTAGTGGAGCCAGCACTTCAGCTGGAGAGGGCGGCAGAGATGGAGAAGACAGTGGGAGAGAGAGAGGAGGGGCAGCGGAGGGGTGAAGTCGGAGGAAAGTGAAAAGAAGTGCCTACGGAGGGGACTGAGGTGAAGCTTGGAGTTAGAGGAAAAAGAGCAAAGTAGAGAGATTGAATATGTAACCACTTTAAAATCAAATATTAAAAAGCTGAAGATAAGTGGCACATGGAGCAGAAAAATCAAAGGACAAAAGCTTCGATGAGAGTGATCTGACGTGAGCGCAAAACATCTAAACCAAAACTGAAGCAGCAGGTGACTTTTACCTGTTTTGGTAATAAATCTCTTTTTGAAATAGTTTGAGAATTATGACATGAATTATGACAAGTGCTTGAACTTGACTTTTGAGAGAGACATAAATTCTTTGTAATGATATTCAGCAGGCACTTCATGGAATGAATGGGAAAGTGCAAAAAAATGTACCAGCAAACCAAATTCCTGTGAAATTTAGTTTGTAAGATTCACTTTGATACATTTTTCTTTTTCCTAGTAGTTTGCTGAATCTCATACTAGTCTAACTAATACACCTGTAGAAAATGCAGAGGAAGTAAGTGGCATATTAGAACAGACATCTGATCAAAATCTTAAAAGGAAAAATTGTACCAATGAATATATTGAAATATTTTGTTCATCACACTGCAAAAACTGAAATCTAAGCAAGTCATTATGTCTTATTTTTAGTAAAATTTGTCTTACTATTCTTGATTTGAAACCACATTTACTAGACAAGGTCATAAAAATGTCTCGTTTCAAGTTTTTTAAAGACAAAAATGAGGCATCAATTGCTTGTAACAAGTAAAAAAAAAAAATCTGCCAATGGGATAAGATAAAAGATTCTTGTTTTAAGACATCTTTCTAATTTCAAGAAACTTCCCGGGTGAATTTGTCTTATCCCATTGGCAGATTTTTTTGACTTGTTACAAGCAATTTACACCTCATTTTTGTCTTTAAAAAACTTGAAATAAGACATTTTTATGACCTGGTCTGCTGAATGTGGCTCAGATTAAGAACAATAAGACAATTTTTACTACAAATAAGACAGAATAACACTTGCTTAGATTTCCGTTTTTGCAGTGCAGCTCATCCAAAGTTCAAAACCACAACCTTAAAGAGACAAAAGCTGCACAAATATGTGGATTCAAAGTCATTTGATGGTAAAAAAAAATCCTTCCCTCTCTAAACGTGGTCGGATTGTTGAGCTGTATAATTAAAAGCTCTCACAACATAACGCCATCACTGCTGAGGTTGGACAAAGTAAGACAGACATTTAGAATTTATGATATGATCCTTAAGGGTTATGAAACAAAAAAGTCAAGTGGTAGATCCAAAACATTTCACCAGCGCTGAACCTGAGGATCTGATTGGCTGTTCATCAAGACATAGGATGACCCTCGACCCAAATTAAGGTTGTTACTGGAGTCGACTGCAGCCCAATAAACATGAGACGGCGTCTGAGAGAGAAGAGCTTTAATGGAGTAAGGGGGGTTGTTGTGTTTGGGTTTGGATTGGCTGGAGGATAAAACAAACACACCTGTCTCACTTCCCTCTCTGCACTAACTCTCCAAGAGGTGGCAAGTTCAAACCTGTGGTAAATTGAAAACAATCAAGTTACGGATATGTTTTATCTTTAACAGCCAGATTTATCCATTATCTTTTGTTTATCATTGAACATTTGGCACAAAAAAAGTGACATTGTCAAAAAAACACTGCTTGGGCAAAAAAAATAAAATAAAATAAAATAAAAATAAATAAGTAAATGAATAAAAGGTCACTCCCTGGATTTGACTAAGCAAATAGGTCCAAGCCCTCTATTGGATAACTTTTCCATGAGTGATTATCTTTCAGCTGGAAACAAGTTCTTTAACCTCAGCTGATGCTATGAGTAACTTCTCATTTCTTACACAACCATGAAGAAAGACACATCCTGTGGTTGTGGAAAAGATGTTAGTCTGCTTGAGAAGGGTCAGATTATTGGCATGAATCAAGCAGAGAAAACATTTAAGGAGACTGATGCAGAAACTACTAAAATTGGGTGAAAAACTGTCAAACGCATTGTTCGAAACTGGAAGGATGGTGAGGATCCGTCGTCTTCCAGGAAGAAATGTGGTCAGAAACAAACCCTGAATTATTCCAATCAGCACTTAAATTTTTGGCCAAAGAAAACAGTGGAACTCAGGAGTATGTTTAATAGTGAAAGTAAGAGCATTTCCACACACATTATGCAAAGGGAACTCAAAAGATTGGGATTGAACAGCTGTGTAGCCTTTAGAAAACCACTAATCAGAAACGGAATCATAATCATTTATTGACAATGAGTGTACATTTTTCAGTACATAAGATTTTGCCTTTCAGTTACAACCCATCCAAGAAACATAAAAGAGACAGAGACAAATAACATGGGGAGGACAGGAGTGGGAGAACAGGTAGTTCACTGTCCTTCAGCGCCCTGTTTCATTAAATGGAATCATGGATAACACTAGGATAGGAGAGGACCAGAGTGATGGGCGCATCAGGGTAAGAAGAGAGGCAGGTGAAGTGATGCACCCATCATGCCTAGTGCCTACTGTACAAGCCTATGGGGGCAGTGTTGTGTTCTGGGGTTGCTGCAGCTGCTCAGGTCTAGGTTCAGCAACATTATGTGACCAAAGAATGAGGTCAGCTGACTACCTGAATATACTGAATGACCAGGTTATTCCATCAATGGAGTTTTTTCTTCTCTAACGGCAGGAGCATATTCCAAGATGACAATCCCAGGATTCATGGGGCTCAAATAGTGAAAGAGTGGTTCAGGGAGCATGAGAGAGTCCAGACCTTAACCCCATTGAGAATCTTTGGGATGTTCTGGAAAACTTTGTGCAGTGGTCAGACTCTAGCATCACCAATGCGAGATCTTGGTGAAAAATTAATGCAACACTGGATGGAAATAAGTCGTGTGACATTGCAGAAACTTATGCAATGAATATGTGATTTAATCTATCTATAACTATCTTTGACCTAAAAATGTGTTGAGTCAAAGACATGTCATAATAATGCTCTCCTGTTGGTTAAATTTTGACATCTAGAACTTGAGAATATGTTCTGACATTATTTTGAGGTCGACTCCCACTTGTTTTCCAATGTTTGCAGAAACTATGAAAAACATGACGGAGGAATCAGTTAAATTTATGTCAAAGTTACGATAAAGGCGGTCACAGGATACTTCCTGAAAAGAAAAGAGTAAAGGTCTGGGTCATTCTCTTTGTTAGATTATTTAGAGGGTTTCCACATAAATCTGTAACGATCAAGACCTTGTGAAGCTACTCGCCGGCCCTTGATGGGACGAGAAAGTGGGTCATAGGGAGAGATAGAGGAAAAGATGGATTGAAGCAAATAAACTGACACACACACTGAATGATCCCTCACCAATGCGGTTCTTTTCTCATTCAGGGTCATGGAGGCCTGGAACGAACCCCAGCGGGTGCAAAGCAGGGTACATCCAGTCTGTCACAGGGTCAACATGTAGAGTCAAACAACTACTAACACACACACACACACACACACTCACAGCTGGAGGTGATTCTGAGTGACCAAGCAACCTGGTCGAACCACAATCGCACCAACCACTGTTCCACTGTGCGGCCAGAAATTTGAGGTCTCTGTACCTTTTACATCTTTACATCATTTACAACAGAGAGGTCTGGCAGTGCAGGGATAGAGGATCAAACACAGTGTTGAAATTTTCCTCCCTGACAACAACATCTTGACAACAGCCACTGTTTGATAGCCCGGTATCATCCCTTTGTGTATTATTATCCGTCCCGTTTGTTATGTTTTTGTTCGACATTGTTTTTTTCACTTTGAGAACCAACAGAAGAAGCTTGCCCCCAGACTTTTTATTGATGAGCTCGCTGCTCGGACAGACTGCCTTTAAGCAAGGAGGATGTGAATGCATGACAAGATTAGACAATAAAAGGAGAGTATCCTGTTAGATAGCCCCTGTTTTCTACATGTAAGTAAAGTATGAGAGGATAAAAAAGGAAGACAATAAAGCTCTTCTAGTAAATTCAGATATTTTCTGTTTATGAGACCTTCACATGACACTTTTTTGTGCTTTTCCCAATCTCTAAAAAGCATGGTTGCTGTATAAAACTGATAAAACTGAGCATGTACTGCTTTGACCTTTTAAGTTCCTTTGCTTTCATATCGGCTCATACTGTTCTAACAAGTATTTATCTAGCACTTTATATTCCTTAATATGAGGATGGAACTGAGAATCATGTCTGGTAACTTCAGGCTTTGCCAACTTTTTAACATTTACACTGATTGTATCAAAGGCTGTGTGAGGACGACCTGGAATCAGAAGTGGGTTTTTTTGGCCCAATCACCTTCAATCCCAAGGATGTGACTCTTTCTAAAATGTGCATTTATTTCAAAGGTGATAACATTTGAAATGTGACAATCAAACTGCATACTCAGTTTGTAGTGTGGTTTCAAGTGATAGGCAGGAGAATCTATGTAAAGTGTGATGCTGTGACTCCATTCAGCGGGAGGACTTTTGCAAATTGTCATGATTTATTTGTTTTGAAAGTGAAAGTGAAAGTAGCTCAGTCAACTAAAACTAGTCTTCTTTGTTCAAGCTAACTTTTGACTGGATACAAATTGACAAGGTAATGTATTCATCAACAGTTATGTAGTGTTTAGTGATGGGAAGTTCAGCTCTTTTTAGAGATCTGGCTCTTTTGGCTCAACTGCAAAAGAAGAGCTGGCTCTTTCAACTCCTGAACGAGCTCTTAATTTAGGATCTTTAGTAGCTGTATATTTTACCTCAACTTTGCGAAAACTAATGGTTTTTTATGTTGAAAACCCCTTGATGTACTATGTTTTCATGAGAAGCCATATAACTGCCTATTTTTGTGCATTTATTCTGTTGCAAAATCTTTCTTACTTTTGTTTAGAATTTATTCAAACTTTTACTGCATAAATTAACAAAAAACTGATAACATATCCACATAACAGAACCGGAACTAAACTCAAGCAAACAGTATGAATGTTCTTTTTAAGTCTGTAGCGTAGTTTAGTTGCTGCTTACACTAAGCGTTCCTCACAGCCTGGTGCTCTGAGACATTTCTCTAAAAAGTAATGTTTGTGAATCATTATGTCCTACCAGTGCTCATCTACCAACTCCAACCTCACCAAACAGAGCAACAGTAACCTGGCTCTTCATTTATTGATGGACTCTCAGGTTTGAACAGATCACTGCAGAATAACTGCAGCATGTGGACAGGAATGAACATTTTCACAAACAGCTTAGCCCCTGTTTTAGCCTGTAGCTTGTGTTTTAGCCTGTTTTCTATCACTCTCCTATTTAGCATTTTTGTGCTCTGACATCCTTTTTCTGTCTGACAGTCCAGTGTCCACCATTACTATGAAATAAATCCTATAGAAGAAAAAAGGTCAGATCTCGCTGCTAAACTTACTGACCTTTATAGTATCTTCATGGAGGCTTTTGATCTTAGCGCTGTGAATGGATTGGTGATTTAGAAATATAAGATATGAAACATAATAATTCTGAGTAATATCTACCAGATGCAAAGCAACATGTGCTGCCTCCCAGACAATGCCTTTTTCAGAAGAAAATCTACAATTTCATTTTAGCAGATGCTTTTTCCCAAAGAGACACACAACACAAGCAAGAATTTAGCTAGAAGAGAGCACAATGCTGCACAGAGATGCCAAACCTCATTCTGCACAAATGAAAACAGAATGGCTCTTTAGTAGAAGAGTCTCTGTGCTGAACCACTCTGCCTGAAGTCCCAACTTGTCACCAGTTGCAGAAGCTGGTCCCCTCCTGTTGCCAAAAATGAATGAATAGATAAATGAATAAAACAAGAATAAAAGTTGCAGCTGTGATGAAAAGGTGTTTCCTTTGTCCTCAGTCGGCCTCCTGCGTCCATTGGCTGCTGTTTTGTTCCTCATGACAATCTCCTGAACTCATGCTCAGCAGCGCTCTGGGTTTCCCCAACACCAGGATATCTGATCATCCCAGATTCTTAATATGTTTGAGATTTATGATTTCAACTTGTGTGGCTGCCATATTCCTCCCAGAAACACCAGGGGAGGTTAAATCACTCTAACATCTGAGGATAATCTGGAAAGGTAATCTTCAGAACCAATAAGAAATCAGCACTCTGTCATTTGTCTACAATGAAGATCTTCTTTTTCCTTTTTCCATATTACACTTTACTTTTTGCAAAATGACATTGCAGAATTGCCAAACATTCTATCTTTGAAGTATGCAGTTAACTTAATGAACTCACTGTGACTGAGAAAACTGAATAAAATATTTCTTGTACCATTGTGACAGTTGTAGCACTAAGTTATTCTGCTGATAAAGAGATAGGGTGGAAAATATAAGTCTTGACAAGTAGAGTATATTCATATTAATGTTTACTGGCTCTGGCTGCAATGAAACCCACCCTATAAAAGATGATACAGAAATACAGTTGTGCTCATAAGTTTACATACCATAGAAGATTTTATGACTTCTTAGCCTTTTTTGAGAGATATGAATTTTAACACAAAAACTTTTCTTTCACTCATGGTTAGTGGTTGGGTGAAGGCATACAGTGTCAAACAACTGTGTTGTATTTTTTCCCTATGTATCTGCAGTTTAAAGCCAATACCCTAGGCCGGGTTTTTCCTCTTTGTTTTTAAAGAGGGCCACATTTCATTTTGCAAATAGGAACCAAGATCCAGCAGCTCTTACGGACATATCAATTAATGGTGGAAAAAAACAATACATGTCTTATTTGTTAACTACTTCTTTATGTTATTTCTTGGAAAAAAAAAAGTCAGTGCCATAAGTAATGGAATAAAACCTTGTGTATTCCTCAATTGACCTTTTGCAAAAGCCCGCCCCCAAACGGTCATTGTCCAATCACGCGTCCTGGCAACTGTTACTATGTAAACAAGGTCCGTCAAGCTACGGACCTCCGACAAGCAAAATGGTGAAGCGATGTGCCTCTGGCATATGTAAATGGAACAGTAGGTCCCCCTAGAGTTTGGCTGGGGAAGTCAGAACTGTAGTAACTATCATATTATTTAAATATTTCAGTCAACATCCTCCTGAAGCAAACAAGTGTCCCCATCTACAGTAGCAGGCTTTAGTAGCCTTGGGGTAACGCTCTTGTGGAGGATGTGGACACAGATAAACACATTTTAACAATACTAGGCTAACATAAGAGAACATACCCGGCAGTGCAAGAGCATGACTGGTCCACAAGGCTGTGTTTGTTGCATTTGAGGTGGAGGTCGTGGGGTTTCTCTGATTTTCCCATTGACCGGTAGCTTTCGCCTGGATAGCCGTATTGTTCCCATTGTTCTTTATTTTAATATTTTGGATAAACCCCTCCACTGCATATTACAACCCCTCTTGCCTCCACCTGGAGGATATAGCCCTGGTATTGCTCCAAAAAGAGTCACTGACAGACACCGGTATACTTCTCCCCGCCATGACACTGTGTTGAAAGTCCGTCAGCATCAAGAAGCCTGTCGGGCTAGCAACAGTAACTAAGGGTGGCGGGGCTTTTGCGAAAGGTCAATTGTCTCATGATACCAAATGATGAGTGGATAAGCATGATGCTACTCTGTCCTCAGGTTTTCTCTCTGGTGCTACGTTAGCGCCGTTAGCTGCTCCATCTTATTGGAGACAGACCTTTAATTCCCCATAGTGATGGATGGAAGGACACCACCATGTTGTCTCTTACCAGCTCACAAAGCAGCATCAGCACGTCGTCACAACTCCTTCTCATCAGGTCTAGCACCTGTTAGCATTGACATGCTAGAGGCTGCTAACAGCTTAATTCTTGTATACAAACAATGCAACCAAAGAGCAGTGATTTGAAAACAAAGATGAAATGAATCTGTTAACTCTTGACAGAAAAAGTGAATGCACACATTACTCAGAACATAACTGATTTCAGTGCTTAAAATTTATACATTTTAAGATGAAATCTGAGACTTTGGGTCACGGCTGTTCCCTGTGTGTGTGTATGTGTGTGTGTGTACACTTCATAACAATGTGATGTTTTAATTGTGAACTGCCAAGGAACTGCATATGTACGTTAGCTCGAAGCTAACTCTGGTATAATGCATCAAATAGTAACAGGATGCAGGACTCCAACTTGTTTTTCAGATCATGGTTTGGCTCCAATTACTCAAGTGATCTGAGCCCCCCCCCCCCCCCTCCAGTGGACAGACTGTAGAGCCAAAAATAACAGACTTTCACTTATCATTTATTCATTAGCTGAACTAATGTATTTGTACACTTAGAAAAGTGGAAGAAAAATATTTTCATCTTAAAGTCATAAACTAAGAAACTTAATAATCAAATCAATGGATGAAGGTCCTTGGAATAAACTGTAGTTTTAAGAGAACACTGGTTCAGATTCTCCTCTTTTTGTCCTTTTTTTGTCAGGGTTACACTCAGCATTTATCCTTAATTCCTCAAACTGCTTCTACTTTCTTGTCTAATTTGTTTTTGTGTTGACACAGAGGCCAATGAGGCTGTTGTTCTATTCATCTGTGGCACTTCTCTTATTTATAGTAATCGTTTCTATGTTGAAAAAATAATGTGACGCTGAATAATGCATGTTGAAATGTTCCACATGGCTCCAATTTTCTGGTATTATTGGTCTCAGCCCCATTAAAACAAGAACCATAAAGCCAGACTCTGCTGCATGTAAGGTTTCCTCTCAGGCAGCTCTATTGGAATCTTCTCATAACTGCATTTGGACCCCCCCACCCCTCCACCTCCTCCTCACCCCCTCAAACTGTGTGTGACTTGAGTCATTTATTGCTCATTACAGCAGGAGGGAGAGACATGAACTGAATCTGCTGATCCAAATCACAGCACAATGAAATCCAACAGTTTAAAAATTTAAATGTACTTTTAATAAATGCATGAAGGCTGCACCTGTGGCCACTTTGGAATTACAGTGAAGTAATATTTACAAGCCTCTTGGCGCACATCTTTGACTTCATGCTGGTTAAGGCAAAAAGTAATGTAAATTTGATGAAGGCGCTGAATTAATGCATGTTTGCACTTTCCCAAAATACACAAATACACTGCAACGAAATGCCGTTAAATGTCTCTGTTTTTAAAGCTGAATATGTGGTTCATCAAGAAATCAATGGTCCAAAATGGAACTTAAAGTTATAGATAGTGAAAGACTGCTTTTGATTTCCTGTTTAACCTGTTTAACATATGTTTACTCAAATACACCATAAAGACAAGATATTCATTGTTCAAACTGGTAAACTTTATCTTCTTTTTGAACAATATTCACTCATTTGTAATTTGATGCCTGCAACATCATCCTAAAAAGCTGAGACAGGTTCATGTTTCCCACTGTGTTCCATCACCTTTCCTTTAACAACACTCAATAAGTGTTTGTGAACTGAGGAAACTAATTGTTGAAGCTTTGGAGCTGGAATTCTTTCACATTCTTGTTGATGGACAATTGCAGTTGCTCAAAAGTCCAGGGTCTCTTTTGTCATATTTTGTGCTTCATTATTTTCCACACATTTTCAATGGGAGACAGGTCTGGACTGCAGGCAGGTCAGTCATGTGCCCGCACTCTTTTACTACGGAGCCACACTGTTGTAACAGGAGCAGAATGTGTCTTGGTTTCATTGTCTTGCTGAAACAATCAGGCACGTTCCTGAAAGAGACGTTGCTTGGATGGCAGCATGTGTTGCTCCAAAACCTGGCTTCATGCTGCCTTCACAGATGAGACAGTTACCCATGATGCAATGGACACTAACACACCCCCAAACCATCATAGATGCTGCTTTTGAACATAGCACTTAGAACATACCAGATTTTCCTTTTCCTCTTTGGGCTGGATGACACCATGTCTATGATTTCCAAGAAGAGTTTGAAATGTGGACTCATCAGATCACAGCAGACTTTTCCACTTTGCCTCAGTCCATTTCAAATGAGCTCAGAGAAGACGACAGCAACAGCAGCATTTGTGTGTGTTGTTGATATCTGACTTTGTCTTTGCATGGTAGAGTTTGAACTGTCACTTGTAGATGTAGTGATGAACTGTGTTAACTGACAATGGTTTTCTGAAGTGTTCCTGAGCCCACGTGCTAATATCCTTTACACAATGATGTGGGTTTTTAATGTAGCGCCACCTGAGAGGTTGAAGGTCACAGGCATTCAATGTTGTCACCTACGTGCAAAGATTTCTCCAGATTCTCTGAATCTTTTGATGATATTATGGACTGTAGATGATAAAATCCATCTATTCCACGGACTATTTACTCACACAGTTGTTGACAAAGTGGTGAACCTGGCCCCATCGTTGCTTGTGAAGTACTGAGCCTTTTGAAGATGCTCCTTTTATACCCAATCATGACACTCACCTGTTTAAATGAACCTGTTCACCTGTGGAATGATCCAAACAGCTGTTTTTTCAGCATCAGCAACTATCACAGTTTTTTGTTGACCCTGTCCCAGCTTTTTAGGAACGTGATGAAGGCATCAAATTCAAAATAAATGAATATTTACAAAAAAAAAAAAAAAAGTTTATGAGTTTGAACAATAAATATCTTTTTATCTAAATGTCTTTTTGTGTATTCAACTAAATTAAGGTTAAACAGGATTTGTTAATCATCATATTCTGTTTTTATGTACGTTTTACACAACATCCCAACTCCATTGGAACTGGGATTGTAATAGATGTCTAAAGACTCTCCGCAAGGTGGTCTCATAGCCTCACAGCCTGATGTCATGCACTTGTGTACTCACACACACACACACACACACACACACACACACACACACACACACACACACACACACACACAAACTCCATGCAGCTGTCTGAGCAGTCATTTCCAGGGATATTAGGGGCCTTATATCACGGTGGGCCATTAACAGCAGAATAATATCACAAGTTGACCCTTGACATTCCTAGCAGCTTATATCTCCGTGCTGATAGATGCAGGCTCTGCACATAGCACTCTGTTCTGGAAATGAACCGACACGCAGGGAGAAGAGGGCAAAATCCCTCCATCTTAAGCCTCGCCAGAGCGAATAGCAGAGCGGCTTAGGGGCGATGGGGGGTGCAGAGGAGGGGGGGAGAGAGGAAAGGAGAAGGAGACAGAGAAGCTTTGATACCAACTAGAGAGTGAGGCAGAGATGATGGGATAATGACCCCCTCTCAATTTCAACTCTGTCACCCTAAACCCAGCGTGATGGCGTTTCGTGCAACAAGATGACATCACCTGTTGATTTGGAAGTTGAGCCGTGGTTACACATTACACCTCTCTCTCTTTTATGCGTCTTTTATACATTTTTATGCTGCCTATGCTTGCCTCTCATGTCATCTTTCATCCCCCTGCTATTACTCATCTGCTCCCTTTTGCTTGTTGCCAGAATTCCCCTATTTATAGACGTTTCTTTATGTGTGTTCCTCTGATTCCCCACGACTATGGCACCCTCCACATTTTTAGTGGCGTGATTAATAAAGCAGCGACATTACTCATTTACATTTCTCAGTGACTCCAATCCCCTCCTGTGCTACATGTTTTGACCTTTTACCCTTTCCCCTTCTGCCTGGTTTCCTTTTCCCATATTATTTCAGTTTCCTCCCTCCACATGCCCTTAAGCGGCGGTGTAACCGGTTTCCCATGAGGCTGAGTGGCAGCCTGACCGACAGGCTACCTGACTTCATCTCCTCCAACCCCTCCCAAGCCCGGAATTTTCCACCCATTTCCCCTCCATCCATCCACCTCCCAGCGACCACAGATGACTCAGTGCCCACCTGCCCTGCAGCTATCATCTATCAGTCAGTCTGAATCACATACACACACTCACACAATAGATCTCTGTGTGTGCTCCTTTGGATTCGCGGGTACAGTAACCGCTGTGAAGGGCTAAAATGACAGCTTCAGTCCTGGGGGACAGGCTGAACTTCTGCATGTATTGGTATGTATGTGTGCGCACATGCTCAGAGATGTCCACGTACATGTAAATGTAGTTATCTCTATAAATATGTATGCTAATGCACGCTGAGAGCTGGTGAATAAAACATGGAGCAGGTGATGCTAGCTCTACTATATTCTTGATGGATGTTAATCTCTGAGGCTGTGATTGTGAAGACCTCACAGTAACCTGCTCAAATGCCACTTTGTAGTATGCTCCCGCTTTATTCAATCTGTGCTACTCTGTAGAAGAAACCATAAAGGAATGTATGATTTTGGGAATATTATGCGTCACAGCACATCTATAATACGCAGTTTATGACTAAATGTATCTCAGTAACCAAAACCCGATTATCATATCTGTGATATTTCTGCATTGACCTACATACTGGGATCAGAATACATATTTCATTACATTTTTGGTTTATGACACCGACTTAATCTGCTGATTTTTTTTCACAGAGGAAATAAAAATAGATATAAACACCACACAGTGTGTACAACCATCGACATAACAGCTACAAAAGCTATGAAAGCCAAGACTGTGAGAGCCCCCCCTTGTGACTGACTGACTGAAACGTGGCCCTTAAAGCCTCCTACGCCCAAGACAAATCATACATTTTTTATACACTTAATATTTTATTCCAGACCCATAGATCCATATAAATACATAAAAACATACAAAAACACTGGATAAAATCACAACTCAAATTGACATTCACTTCAACCCCAATTCCAATGAGGTTGGGACGTTGTGTAACGTTGTGTAACGTAAAATGTAAATAAAAACAGAATACAATGATTTTGAATCCTCTTTGACCTATATTGAATTGAAAACACCACAAAGAAAAGATAATTAATGTTCAAACTGAAAATATTTATTATTTTTGCACAAATATTTGCTCATTTTGAAATTGACACCTGCAGCATGTTCCTAAAAAACTGGGACAGGGTCAACAAAAGGCTGTCAAAGTTGATGAATGCTGAAAAAAACAGATGTTTGGATCATTCCACAGGTGAACAGGTTCATTGGAAACAGATGAGAGTCATGATTGGGTATAAAAGGAGCATCCCCGAAAGGCTCAGTCCTTTACAAGCAAAGATGGGGCCAGGTTCACCACTTTGTCAACAACTGTATGAAAAATCTTTAACAATAGTCAATTGCAAAAAATTTAGGAATTACTTCATCTGCGGTCCATAATATAATTAAAAGATTCAGAGAATCTGGAGAAATCTCTGCATGTAAGCGAAAAGGCTCAACCAGAACCAAACCAAACCAATATTGAATGACTGTGACCTTTGACCCCTCAGGTGCCGCTGCATTAAAAATTAACATCATTGTGTAAAGGATCTTACAGCGTGGGATCAGGAACACTTCAGAAAACCATTGTCAATTAACACAGTTCATCACTACATCTACAGATGACAAACTCTACCATGCAAAGACAAAGTCAGACATCAACAACAGACAGAAACACCGCCGGCTCCTCTGGGCCTGAGCTCATTTGAAATGGGCTGAGGCAAAGTGGAAAAGTCTGCTGTGGTCTGATGAGTCCACATTTAAACTCTTTTTGGAAATCATGGATGTTGTGTCCTCTGGGCAAAAGAGGAAAAATAACATCCAGATTGTTCTCTGCGCAAAGTTCATAAGCAGCATCTGTGATGGTATGTGGGCCACATTTGTGATGGCAGTATTAATGACGAAAGCTACAACCAGGTTTTGGAGTAACACATGCTGCCATTCAAGCAACGTTTTTTCAGAGACCTTCCTGATTATTTCAGCAAGACAATAAAACCAAGACACATTCTTCACCTGTTACAACAGTGTGGCCTCGTAGTAAAAGAGTGCAGGTACTAGACTCACCTGCCTGTAGTCCAGACCTGTTTCCCATTGAAAATGTGTGGCACATTATAAAGCGCAAAATACGACAATGGAGACCTCAGACTATTGAGAAACTGAAGTTGTTCATCAACAAGAATGTGAAAGAATTCCAGCTCTAAAGCTTCAACAATTAGTGTCCTCAGTTCACAAACACTGAACAAGTGTTGTTAAAGGAAAGACAATGTAACAGAAACATGAACCTGTCTCAGCTTTTTAGGAACGTGCTGCAGGCATCAAATCCAAAATGAGTGAATATTTGCACAAAAACAATATATTTTATCTGTTTTAACATTTGCAAACCATTATATTCCGTTTGTGTTAAGAATTTACACAACGTCCCAACCTCATTGGAATTGAAGTTGTAAAACACAAAGAGACATTTGTACCAATGTTCCCAGTAACAAGGTGAGAACCTTGTGTCACTCATTGTGAGATGAGAAAGTGACGTTATTATTTCATATACTGAATCAAGTAATCAACCCATGAATTTGAACATAAAATTTGGAAGCATAGCGTGAAATGTGGACATATTATTAGTGACAAACTACACAATGAGGGTTTCAAAATACCACCGATTTTCAGAGTTGGAAACTTTCAATGGTAGTTTAAGGGAGTATCTTAAATATATATGTGCTATTCCTTGACCACATACACCGTAAAAATGAAAAAGTTAAGTAAACTCAAAATTTCAAGATAACTGTCTACACTGGCAGATTGAAAACCTTTTGTCAATCTAAGACTATAGAAATACACATTAACTATTTTTTTTCTCAGTCATATTTCCCAGTTATAGCTGTTAGCTGTAGAAACAACAAACCATAGTGGCTGTAGAGGTCAATATAAGAAGTTAGTTTACCACAGCTGCTTTAAGAGATTTTGTTTTTGTCAAAATATTCAGTCAATATCCAGGGCTGACACTGCATATGATACAAGAAATAATAAAAGAATAACAATGGTATGACTCATAAGTCACATCCAATTTTGATCAGCTGGGGACTGGACGTATAAGTTCATTAAACATTGTGATCATCTCATTCTAACACATTAGAGCATCACACCACACACTTCACATAAATCACACATTTAGATATTTATGTGTTTATGATTGCAGGTCAGGGGGGTAAGGGGCTGTGGTAAAATAATCTTATCGACACCACACACTGGAGGATTATCTGGACTGATCAGGTCATGCCCCCGACCAATGAGGGTGGGAAATCAGGCCTTAAATGGGGCCTCAGGTCGCCTAGTGCGTGACTAGCCTGAGGTGCTTTGCTTTGCTGCACTTTGCCTGATTAAGAGAGTCAGTCTGTTCCTTAAAAGCTACAGGATATTTGAGATGACCTATTCAGCTGCAGCAGCGTACTGAAATCTCTCAACAACTGCTTGATGGATTGCCAATAAAGTTTGTGCAGAAATTCTAAATCCCCTGTGGATATATAAAAATACTATAGGCTGACTTTAAAGTTGCTTTTTAAATTGTTCTCTGGTTCCACAAGTAGGTCAAAGTTTTCACTCACTCTGCTTGAGCTTGAGCTTGAAGCAGCAAATCTTTGGATTTTAACAAGCTAAACAAAGCTGGTGAGTGTGGTGAACATTATACCTACTAATCTTTCTGCTCCCCTCACCCCAGGAATAGCCTCACAGAGGTGCTGTCATTTCCACAGACTGTGGGCCTTGTTATTAAAGTTTTATTTGTCATTCAAGAGCAGTAGTCACATTTTTGGTTGTCTTCATTACAAAAACAGCGCAGTGCGTGGGAGTTTTCCACTCTTTTTATCAGACTAAGAATCATCTCCCCTCACATCTGTCTCCAAGTCTTAATGATGTGCCACACAGTCTTCTTTAATAGGGAATCAAACCGAGGAGATAGTTCAGCAGGTACTTTGGATGGAGTCGGATTAAGTCATACTATATAAAGACAGAATGGATAGTATCTCTCTCTTACAGGCTGTGTGGATATCTGAATCAAATTAATACACAGAGAAAAATCAATACATCAGTCGAAAAGCAGAAAAACAACGTGCTCATTTCAAGGACCATTTGTCTTCAATGGACCTTTCGTTTTGCTGTAAGAGGTCTATAACCCTCATAAGCCTATTCATACAGGTCCATTAACTTTGAAACAACTAATCCACATTTTCACTGTTGTCAAAAAAACACACACCAGGCCTTTAAAAACTGTACTGATGAGAAGGAAAAAACACTTTAAAACCCAAGTAGTTAGCAGCACTTTGAAAACCACAGGAAGATGTTGCTTCAATAAAACTCAGTAAGCACGGCTTGTGACCTTAGTAAAGAAAAATAGTTTTGTCTGTTGGACTAACTCTACTTTCAGCTGAGGTCAGGCATGTTAAATGGCTTAACTTGTGCTACTTGATTAATTCTGTTACATTTACTTCTGACTTAGAACAGACAACTTTATTCACTGTAAAAAGAGATGACAGTAAAATACTGGCAGAAGGTTTGCCAGTATTTTACCGTCACTTCACAGTCATAAACTGTGATCCAATATACAGTACACTCAAAGAAATATTTTTTTGGGTGGAAGTAATTGAATCAAAACTCATTCGTTCTGCAGGACACAGTTTTGCTGAACTAACTAATGTAAAATATGTCGAGTGAAAACAAAGCATTGGTGTTACCATGACACTGTCAACCCAAATAAGTTGCCTCTACTTAAAAAAAAAAAAAAACTGAAGGTAACTTTGAAGTCATGAGCTCGTTGAATAAGTGAAGTGGACTACATCCGAAGTACTTGAGCTTCTAATTGAATGGAACGGAACATTGAGGTTGAAGTTTTCTAATAAATGAGTAAAAGTAACCAAAGACACTTAGTTTCAGCAATCATTTCCCACCCATTTATTTAACTCAGCCTGTTAAGTAAGCAGTACTTCAATACCAAGTTAACTACACTGTAAAACCACATGAGTGATTTTGACTTAGGAAAGCATGTACATTGATTGGCTTAAAGAAACTTCAAATTGTGTGTGACAGAATAGTGACAGGAGTTTTCATCACGGGTTCTGCAGCAAAACACAATTATTTTCCTGATGTGTGAGACAGACGGTCTATACCACACAGCGTAGACAGCAGGACAACCAGTAACTGTAGAAAAACACACAAAAAATGGTAGATGACTCGCAGCTAATCAGAAATTGCAAAATTAAAGTGAAATAATTCATTTAGTTGTTATAGTTACAGAATTTTACATTAAGCCGGTCTATGCCATGAAGCATTTAGGATGGGTAGCCACCGATACCCGTTCAACCAATCCATGTAGAGCAGGATCTCATGTCCACTGTGTTACCTCCTCACTCACTGTGACAACAACTGTTAAGTTACAACTCCCAAAGGCAGTCTAGGAACAACTTTAAGGCTGTAGCTTTGTTAAACAGTAGGGAAACAGTTGTACTTCAGTGGCAGTTTACACAACAATGGTTTTTGGGTGAAATGCAAAAGTGTTGTTGTGTTTCAGCCTCTTGTTTAAAATGGTATTTTAGCTGACCTGTAACAGAAACTTTTGAAAACGGCTTCCAGAGTGAGAATTTTCTGAGACGCTTTGGCCACCATTGCTGTGTAGATGGCAAGCTGGAGTTTTCAGTGGAAACATTGACCTCATTCTCCGCTTTGCATGAGCACAACACACTTTTATTATGGCATGGCTAACCAAGAACCTGGACAACAACATCAGTAACAATGGTGGTCTACTATGCCAGGCTTGAGCTGCGTTTCCGTGGAAACACAGACTTTTTTTTTTGTTTTTGTTTTTTTTTTGTTTTTTGTTTTACAGTGTATTTTTTCGTTTTGGTGAAATGCTGTGAAACGTTTGTGAAACAACACATTGAATGAGAAGGTGTGTCCAAACTTTTGGCCAGTAATTTACTTTCCCTTGTAATACTGACACCTACTGGACTTAAGTGTGAAATGGAAAATGTCAACTGCATCTTTTGTAGCTACTCAATTAATTCAAGTAGGTTTCACTTAAAATGACGTTAAAATGTCTTTTTTCATGATTTAAGTAAATATGAAATTAAGAAAACTGGTAAGAACTAAAGGGTTTAACCCTCTGGGGTCAAGGGGTCAGTTGGCCGTTTTTGCCTACTTTTGATTTCACCTTCATATTTCACCTTAAAAACTGTTTGCCTGGCCTTGCTTGGTATCCTTTTTTTCAGCACAACCCCACCTGTTTGAATGTACTCATATCTACTCATTTTTACAAACTGTGTGGGCACACTGGACCTGAAATTGCAAAATTTTACAAAAATCAGAGTAAGAAAAAGTTGTTGTTTTTTGCTGTAGGGACCACAAGCATTTGTAATGAATCATTTTCATAACTTAAAATGACAAAATACAATGTAAATGTTAAGAAACAATGTAAATATTAATCATTTAACACTGTAATATACAACTGTTTGCATAAAAATGAAGGCAATTTCCAGGCGTTTTTGCACAACTATTTACAACTATTACAAACCATCAGGAGCCACACCCACAGACATACGTAAAAAATAATTTTCATAACTTAGAATGCAAATTTGAATTGTAAATTCTAAAAAAGTCCAAATTTAGAAAAAAAACCCCTTCTTATATGTTACTATTTACATAAAATAAGTGATAACTCAGTGATGGTAACTCATCATCTTAAGTCAAGAAAGCTGTTGGGGGTTCTACAGTGTAGTTAAACAAACGTGATGTGGAGATTCGAGGACCGTGAGTGGAGACAGAGGGACGACTCCCCATGGACGTTATTCAGACAGTGTAATGAGTTGCCTGGGTTTGATACAGTTTTCCCCGTCTTACTAATGCATTCTGCTGTAGACATTTTCCCAGCTTGCCTCCCTCCTTCCTCCTTCCCTCTGCCGGCCTCCTCTCTGTCTCTGTCTCTGTTCCAGCCTATCAGACATGACAGTACCAGCTGGCTGCTGGCAAACTCACAGCCAGAGGATATAACTTGTGCGTGAGTGTGCGAGCGTGTGGGTGTGTGAGGGGTGTCAGCCTATCTGTCTTCTGAAGGTGTGTGTGTGTGTGTGTGTCTGCATTTCTGACAGCCTTAGGTGCATTTGTGTGTACGTAGTCGCATGTTATATGAGTTCAGCGCGATGCGTCAAAAAAGCGAACACGTTTGATTCGATGTCACGGAGTTTGAGCCTGAGTGATCTGAGTCACAGGTGTTTGGCGGTTACTCCGGGTGGTGAGGGGAGAAATATTTAATTCCTATAAAGATAGTTGTCAACACTTGCTTGAAGCAGCTGTGTACTCTTGTGGGTGCTTGGCATTTGCTTTTCTGCCTGAGTCACTGAGCACATTAAAAGCCACTTATTTGCCTTCCTTGCTGTGTGTAGACGTGGGTCTGCAGAGATGTGTACATTTGCACTTGTACTTGTGTGCGTTTGACTCAACTTTTGGTAATTTATCGAAATGTCAGGACAAAATAAAAAGAGGTGAGGGACCACTTTTTTTCTTCACGCACAAAGAAAATCAAACATCGCCGTGCCTTGGCAACCTCGGAGCGTTTTCACAGCACCGTAGGAAAAATGTAAAGCGTATTGGAAACATTGTGATGAACAGCAGATGTGTCTGTGATTTTGGCACTGATCAACATCTTCACCCTGGTTCCCCCATTACTGATCTTCATCACCTCACTGCAGCGTCTTCCTTCTCCCCCTGCGATGGTTAAATACACATATTCCCTCCTTTCCATCTGTCCAGCCATACCTCCCATTGGCTTCTAAAGTTCTGCCCTAGATTCTAATCAGGGAAAAAAACAACCCAGTCAGGGGACACAGTCAGCTCCCATTCCTGAAATCCCATCCAAAGAAGTATTTTTAGATCTTCAGCAAAGCAGACCTAACTAGCCGCTTTAGAAGTCTCTTCTTTTTGCATTGTTCACAAAAAAGTGATCTATGTTTGCATGTCCTCTATTCTCATTCTCCTTTCTTTAGTTTTTCCAGTGGCCAGTTGTTGTTTTTTTTGCACATTACAGCAAACACAGTCCTGGAGATTAGAAGCTAGTGATGGTGAACACTGCAAAGGCCAAGAGATGAGTGACCTTTAAATGTTCATGTTGATCTTTTATTTGCTCCACTTTGGTATAAGCGCAGGACTGAGACATCATGACAGAATGAAGCTAGAATTAAGGTCATGCTCCAGCGAAAACCATGCTACCAATTATAGCCAGATATTAAAGCCCAGTTTCCACTAAGTAGTCCATTATAGATCAGTACAGTTTTAGTTTGATCAGTAAAGCCTGATCCTGTCTACGTTTCCAAACCCAATGGTGCCCTTCTTGGTTAGCGGTGTGTTAACAGGACGCCAATAGCTGCGTTATCTACGTCAGCCATTCTCAACCTTGGGGTCCTGACCCCAGTGGGGGTTGTGAGGTGACTTTTGGGGGTCCCCAAACAGGCTACCGGCAGGTTTCAGTAAGTCAAATTTAAGACTTTTTAAAACCTTTTTGATGCCACTTGAATAAAATTTAACGCCAAAAACACATAAATATGGTCGATGCTTTAGGGATCCTGCTGAGTTACAGCTAAATCATAGCGTGTGTCACTTAATGAGACTTATTCAAGTTTACTTTGTGACTGTTTATTGAACATAAAGTTGCTTATTATCTGTATGTAAAAGTGCAAACAAAAGCCCAAAGTCAAAGACCGCACAGCTCGGATGCAGATAAATTATATCAAAAACTTGTAAGACAGTTTTCACTCGCTTTAGTTTCAAATGTATGAATCTGAGACTTTTTAAAGACTTTCTGAGGATGTGAAGGAACCCTGCCAAATCATTTTGGTTTTCATTGGTGATTTGGTTTTGCCTTAACAAGAACAATGTACAATTTTTCATGAACTCATTCATATTTTACACCACAAAAACTGAAATCTAACCAGGTTTTTGTGTCTCATTTTTTAGACAAATTGTCTTTTTGTTCTCAATATGAGCCACATTCAACTGACCAGTCTAGCAAAATGTCTTTTTCAAGTTATTTGGAGACAAAACTGGCGTCTGAATCTGCTCTGCAAGGTTAGGTTTTTGCCAAAGAAAAGGCAACAAATACAGTTTAGTACAGATCAGTTTAGTAAAGCCTGATCCTGTTTGCACCTCCTGATCCTTTATTTTTGTTTTGCTTCGTGTTTCATTTTGGATGTCTTCCATTGTTGCTCTTTGTTGACAGTGTTACATTTCACTTCTTTGCTGGATTGATTAGCGGAGTACACTGTATCCCACTGCTATGTTGTCGTGCTATCACGTAGCTGATGTGGCTAAAGGCATCCAGCTTATCAAGAAGGGTTGGATTGACAGTGAAAACACAAACAGGATCAGACTTTACCAAATCGACCCATATCTAACTGCACTGATCCATAACAGGCTGCTTGGTGGGATTGGGTACCAAAAAGTGGGTTTGGGTTGGTAACTTGGGGACCTGTCCTGGTTTTTGTTCAAAGGAAAAGCCACAAAATTTTTGCCATTCTGAGATGAACTGAACTAAACTGCTTGTTGAAAATGGGGCTCGAGTAAGAGTCCTAATTTTGAAAGGAACACAAGAGAACTCGATTTGAACCAACAGGACTGTGAGTGTCTGTCCAGACGGGGCCTGATCTAGCTCTGTGGAAGTTAAAACAGGCCGGAGCTGATGACAGACAGGCGGACCAGAGCTGCTGAGAACGGGTGCTCACATGTTACATGCTGTTTGTTCTGAACGGATTCCAGGATCTGAAGACAGAGAGGGATGGGGAGTGATTTCGACGGCGTTGGAAAGAGAGAAGGAGCGGAGGAGAGATGGGAAAAGAGTAGGAGTGAGGGGTGAAGGAATGAGAGAGGTGAGAAGCAGAGAGGAAATAGGTTGACAGTGAGTAAGAGAAGGTGGGAGAAGGTGGCGGAAAGGGAGAGAGAGGAAGTAACGCTGTGGGAGGAGAGTTTTTACATATTCATAAGGAAAGTTTTAGTTTTAGTTTTAGGTGAGATTTTACAGTGAAGGTCCTCTGTGCCACCTTTGAGATGTCACTTTCTTTCAGGAGAGATTATAGAGTTTATGTGGTCTATAGGGGTAAGAGCTAAAACCTGCTAAGAGCACAGAGAAATAGAGGGGTGAATGGATCAGGACAGGAAGGAAAGAGTGAAACAGGAGTGTAAAAAGGCAGCACTAATACAGTGCTAAGTGAAAAATCTCATTCCAGACTGAGCAAAGAGGAAGTGACTGGAGTGCAAAATAAAGGCTATCATATGTGTAAAACTGTGAATCTGTGCTGAGAAGAAATGGAGAGAAAATAAGAGCAAGTAAAGGGCACGGGCAAGTGGAAGTAGCTTTAGGCCACTTGGCAGTGGTCATAGCAGCTTTCATTGTGAGGTGTTGATTCTGTTTATAGCCCTTGAGCTATTGGCGTTTAACCTCCGCGATACCTCAGAACAATGGCTAACAGCCGCATAAAGGGAGAACATGTGAGGTGAAATGCAACATTTACTGCCAGGAACCATGACATCTGGAGAGCTAAATGGGAGCTAAAGGGTTGTACAAAGGGGTGCAGGTGACTTAATGTGAGGTAGGGTAAAAGACAAAATGTGGATGAAGCGTAGTCACTGATTCACAATCCGCTCCCTCAGTTCCTCGGGGGACTCGTTTGACTGCAGCACGCCCCTCGCCTGGTATGATTCCCTCGCACTGTAATGCGTGTCGCTGCTCATTACTGACGAGACTGACTGTGATGTTGTCCTGGGGGGTCCCAGAAGGAGGTGGTGACTCCTCTGGTGAGGGTTAAGACCTCGGCGGCTGCACACATCACCACCACAATTTAACGCGCAGTCTGCCTCCAAACCCAACGTGTGTGAGCGAGTGTGTGTGTGTTTTCTTCTCTTAAATGCCCCCCGCGGTTTGACATATGCGGTTTTAATGTTACTTTTGTCGCTGGTTCTGTCCAGTAATTGCTTGATTTGTGTCTTATTTCCAGGGGAGCTTGATAACTAAGTGTCTGCAAGGAAAAAATAACTGTGTGTGTGTGTTTCCAGAAGAGACAGAAAATGAAAGTGGCAGTGAGCAGAGTGTGTTTGTGCTTTCTGCTGTGAATGTGTTCCAGATAGTGCTGCTGATGGTTATCTTTCACAGAGAGCTCTATTGATTTGGCTGGGGTAAATAATTGGTTGGGTCTACAAGCTGTCATGTTCAGCCTGATTGCTGAGCATTGGTGGTCTTCAGCAGTTATCTTACTCCATATTCCTCTCTGATCCTTTTCTAACCTCCTTAGTCTATCTCTACATTTATTGATTGGGGCCCTATATTGCTATTCTCCATCCTTCAATTTGGGCAATAATCCCTGTCCCGGAGACATTTTTGTTTCAAGTTGTCTGCTCTCCACGGCTTGTACTGCTAGAGGAGGACTGGTACAATTTAACCAGGCAAAAGGGCAAAATAAGAATGCAAAATTAGGACATTTAGAAGGGTCAGACATGCTGCAGACTTGCATAGTCTGCCCTACTTTGCCTTGATAGAAAACCACATTAGTACAACTACAACAAAGTGAGGTGGTTATAAGGTAAATGGTTCATTTCAGTTATTCATGAGCTGGTCTTATCAGGGATACAAGTCAGGTATTTGTTTGCATAGTATATCTAGGATGTATCAAATTCATTAATTCCCAAGTATTTAAATAACTTTAAAAAATAGTTTTTTTTATTTTATCAACTGTGCTACAGACACAAGTTGTGACTATTTTTTAAATCCATACACCAATACACTGAATTTAGAGTCATTGAACATTGCAATATAAGACTTTACTCTTTGGAAATGTCCTTCAACATTTATGTTACAGTTCAGCCAACATTTAAAAGAAATATGGCGCATTAGTTACATGTTACATTCAACAGGTATCACATGATGTTTCCTCTATTTTATGGAGATCCTTTAGGTAATGCTGATTCAGCAAAAACATGGCTGTTGATTTTACCAGTTTTCAAATTCATTTATGCTTTTGTGAATTGACTGGTTGCTTCGTAAAGTTGTTTATAATTTTATTGTACACTTGACAAAATTTCCACAACTGCCAGGTTTTTTTTTGTTTGTAAAAGCAGCATGAATTTTTTTTACAGTGTCACCAGCTGACCTTGATCACCACTTATTTCTGGAAAATGTTAGTAACAGTTGATGAACGATTAATCTGCACAATTTACAGACAAGAAGGAGTTGAAAGATAACACGTATGACGGTGTATGAGCAATTAAAGATCAATTAAACAGATTCAACATTTTAAAAAAGCTGTAATATTATTAATGACAAAAAATGGAGGACTGGTGTATCATGAACATGTCAGTAAGCTTAAGTTTCCTCAGATGACACAAAACATAAATGACAAAGATTTCTCTAAAAGGCTCTAAAAAGCAGTAATTCCCAACCTATTGACCACGAAGGTATTACAAGTGGGCTGCCAAGTCTTTTCCAAAATAGAATCATATTTTTTGTGGGGTAATTGCATAAAGACAAAACTACACAGAATAATCCTTTGAATTCTGAAACTCAGTTATGTCTAAAAGGGCATTAAAAATGTTCAAATATTTATACATAACAAAAGGACTCGGAAAAGGCTTTAAATAGCCTCTGTATCTATGGGGTTAGAGGTGGGCTGCTTAAACCACTGAGAGTTAAAAGTGAGCCCTGAGTTGGAAAAGGTTGGAAAGATAAAGATATGATGTGGTTGTTTAGCATGAACAGACTTTCTGATTGAGTGGCAGTCCAGTGGAGTTGTTTTGTGACAACGGAAAAAGTCAAATTCCCTCATGTGATGAGGATGAAACTGTTCAACATCTGCACATGAACTCTATCAGAACCAAGGAGATCTGACACTAAATGGCTGAAATTGGTTTCAACAACACTATTAACGAGAAGTCAGTCAACTTCAAGTACTCTTTCAAGAAACTTTTATTGATACTGCCTGAAAACTGCTCTGGTTTTCATGTCCGTCACCAACACTCACAGCTGAAAAGTGTGTTACACTAAACTATGATCAGGTATGACCCAGTTTTTAGAAACACTAGGACTTGTTTTCTAATGGGTAACAGTTCACTCAGATTTCTCTGACACACACACACACACAAAGTGAACATATTTATAAAAATTAATTGTCAAAATGGTTTTTAAAACAACTTTAACCCATTTTGATGAATATTTTGGAAAAATAATGCTGATAATAATACACAAAAACATGAATAAAAGTCTTAATTTTGAAGCACAAACTTGACGTTTAAGAAAAACTGCAGATTCATTCACATAATTTGGATATTTTGCCTAAAACATTACAGGGGTTGTCAACTGTCTGTATTAAATGAAAGTGAAATATCACATAAATGACCCAATATAAGATTGGACTTATAGAATCACTCCTAACCTCTTGAGACCTGAACTTTTGTGTAGCGTGCACCTTTTATTTCTCTTGCTATTTGAAAAAAGTAAGACCTATGAGTATAATAACTAAACTTGGTCTTTGTACATAAAGTTGGACTTTGTGTTATGACTTTGCAATCAGTTTTTAGTAAGATAAATTGGGTTATTATTTGCAAAGTACTCCATGCTACCAGCTAAAATGTAAAACTGTTTCTCTATGTGCCTTGGTACGATGACTTTTTGACCTAAGTTTCACAATAGTTTTTTGCACAAATGTTTATTTTTTCTTTTGATATATTTGTGTTTGTTACACTTATACACTGTTCACTCTTAATTTCCATACTGTTTTTTACTATTTATACTTATGTCACTGTAGCACTGTGGACTTATGAGAATTGTAATTTTAATTCTCTGTATGTGTTACACTTATGGTAGATCTGACAATAAACCCTCATAATGCACTGTTTGTTTTTTCACTGAAATGGGAGTAATTTTGTAACATCCCCAAAAGACAACGTGGGCAGTGTCCCTAAATGTGGCTGATAGGTCAAAGTTTATTTATTTATTTATTTATATTTTTTTTTAATGAAGTATCACAGGTCTGAGAGGCAGTAATGTAATGTCCTCATATGTGGAAACAGGGTCTTCAGAGGATAAATGAGGACTCTGTAAAGAGTTGTTTTCACTATTAGTCTCATCACACACACTGTAATTCACATCCCAACATGCAGAGTGATTTCATCTGAATCAGTCCCAGAGAGAAAGTCCTCAGAGGGACTGAGCTTCATCCTCCTGCTGGCTACGTTAGTCCGTTTCTATCCACCGGGAGGGGTGGGTGTCAAGTTCTGGAGGCTCTGGCTCTCACACTGTAGCCTCTGACAGGGTCACTGAGCTGAGGCAATGAGAAGACCATTAGCGACCCCGCTTGAATGGCTCTGGGAACTACAACTCCCACTGAGCCTAGAGCAAGATGGGGGTTTATTTTTGTCAGGCAAACCGGCAAGCTTACCCTGCGAATGTATGCAGAACGCTCCATTTACTGCAACTGGTGGATTATTTATTTATTTTTGAAAAAAGATAGAAAAGAAAAAAAGGAAAAGGTGGAGGCACAGCATTACATGTGCATTATTCCGCCCAAATTCACAGGAAACAGCCAAAATACAGCCTTACTGTGGCTTTGTAATTTTTAATTATGGTTCTGGAAAGCATAAATTTATAATGGCGGCATAAACCAGCTGTGCAAGCCAAGAGGGAATTTTTTTACCTTACGTAAGAGCATTTACACATCTTTTTTGACTGATATCAGGCTACAACTGTAATAGAAAGGAGTAAACCTTTAATTTTTTAAACCAACTTGAAGGTGAAAGTTTATTCTACACACAAACTGGACTTTAACAGCATCATTTGTAATGTTTGACGGTTTAAACTGCTTCACAAAATGGCTGATTTATAGGTTTTGTGTGTAAATACGTCACAGGTAAGCCCCATAAGTGTAGCTTTCCGCTTTGAAGTTTCTGGAAACACAGCACGCCGAGTTACATTTTGTACTATTTACTCTTAATGTTCATATTATTATAATAATTTTACTACTTAATGTTTACCATAGCACCGTTAACTTATGAGAATTGTATTTGAATCCTCTGTAACAGGCTACAACTGTAACAGAAAGTAGTAAACATTTATTTTTTAAACCTACGTTAAGGTGAAAGTTTAACCACGGGGTGACATTACATACAAACAGAACCTAAATAGCGTCATTTCTACTGTTTAACTGTTTTAATTGCTTCATAAAATGGCTGTTTTATAAGTTTTGTGTGTGGACAGGACACAGGTAAGCCCCTAGTTTGCTTTCTATGGAAGCGTATTTGGGACAAAATTCAAATTGAAGTGCAATTAAAAAAATATATCTACATTTTAAGATTAACGCAGCACGTCGAGTTGCATTATTATGAGTTCCGTGTTTAATCTATACTTAAGGTTGCACTGTGAACTTACGAGAATTCTCTGTAACAGACTACAATTGCAACAGTAAGAGGTTAAACTTAAATTTTTAAGCTAACTTTAAGGTGAAAGTTTAACCACGGGGCGTTATTTGTGCTGTTTTTACCGTTTCAACTGCGTCATAACATGGCTGTTTTAACGTATTGAGTATGAAAACGCCACAGGTAAGCCCCTTTGAGTGGCTTCCCCCCAAAGTGGATGCTTCGAAGTTTCTGGAAACGCAGCACGCCGCTCGAGGTGAACTCTGGAGGAGACTGGGTACTTCCTCTGCCACGTCTGAGCTCACACAGCCCGAGCAGCAGAGCCCCTCTTCCTCTGAAGGTAGCAGGACGTCGAAGAAGGAGAGGAGTCCCTTTAAAGGAATAACGGTAAAACCGAACAAACACGCCTTTCCTCCTTTCTTTCTTCGCGGGTGGGTGTTCGGATAACGTATCAGAAACAGGCTGAAACAAACTGCAGATGTTTCACCTCACCCCTGTAACCGACAGACAGGTCGAGACGGATGAAAAACTCAACACTCTCAGCTCCTCAGCCTTTCTGCTCGTCTCTAAACTGAAAAGCTTTCCAGTCAAACTTCATCGAAGTTAATTGTCACTCTGGTTTTTTGGCGCAGCGGGTGAGATAATAACCCTGTTGTCAAGTAGAGAGGAATTTACAAAATCAGGTTTACTGCTGTGGGAATGTATGAGCAGAAGCGGCTGTTTGCACAAGTAGGAGTTTTACAGCAAAGAGCTGAGAACCCTCAGGCTTGTGTTTATATTGCTTCATCTCAAATATGAACAGTGCAATAACAGCAGGAGCATCTATTTCTCTGTTTGGAAAAAGGTGCATTCCTTATTCATATTCTTTGCATTACAAAAAAGCGTAATCTGTATGACATGTGTGTGCACATATATTTTTTTTAGCATCTATTTATTTATTTCCAACTCTTCTCTCTGCTTTTCCCACAGCTGCCATGCTGCCCAGACTTTCTTTCTACATCCTTATTTCTCTGCCAGCTCTCCTCATACAGGCCAACACTCCAGACCCATCCAAGAAGAGCCCTGCTGCCAGCCCCCCCGCCCCCCCAGGTGACCCCAGCTGGGCCCTGGGTCTACGCCTCTACCAGGGCCTTCGTGCAGACTCCAGCTCAGTGAACACCCTCTTCTCCCCGCTGCTCGTCGCCTCCTCACTCAGCGCCCTGAGTGTCGGGTCAGCAGGCACGACTGCGAGCCAGCTCCAGAAGCTCTTGAAACCCCCCAGCCCTGTTAAAGATGACACTGGTCTCCTTCTTTCCGGGGCGCTGAAGAGCCTCACTGAAGCGAATGGGTCCAGCTTTCACTTGCACGCATCCACGGCTCTGTTCTCCAAGCAGGCCTCTCAACTCAACCAGGAGTTTGTGAAGAGAAGCAAGACCAGGTTTCAAGTGCAGCATCATCCACTGGGGAAAGGAGACTCCAAAAGTGAGCTGAAGCAGTTCCAGAGCTGGGCTAAAAGTGGTCTTGGTGGGCTTGAAGGGGCCCCCCTGGAGGCTGAAATCCAGGCTAAGAGTGGTGCTCTCTTTTTGGCCAATGCACTGCGTTTCAAAGGTGAGTAGATCACTACTAAAGGTAGTCCACACATAGACTTATTCAACAGAGCTATTTGTCATTGGAGTTGTGTCCCACCAATATCGATGCCAAAATAGATTATTGTTTAAATTTTTCGTAGGGCCCCTAAAACTCCACTGACACATAATTTTAATGGTGGACTAATCATCCTATTGTTTTTATTGTTTTTGTCACGTGTTGAAATCCAATTCTAGGTGGTAAATGTGCATCTGTGACTTCAGTTCACTACATGAACACTACATGGATGCTGTTTGATTGGATATTTTTATGAAAAAAATCATAATTCATACATGACATTTACTGACGAGGAAATTTCCTTGCGACCCAATGGTACTTATGCGCTGACGGCTCTGCATCTCCGGATTGTACAGCTTCTCTTCTCTTCTCTTTGAAGACAGTTTTTCAGGATTTGAGTCACAAACTGAGGTCAAAAACCCCATAACTTGTTAAAAGTGAGGGCTACTCTGCCTTCCCTGAACATAAGTGCCCAGCTTGACTGATGTTTTTTTGTGAAATGAGACACTGTTGCTCTTGATTTGGTCGTTTATTTAGACTAAACACAACTTAAAGCGCAGTAAAAGTAAAGAATAGAAAGATAATAGCTTAGCGTGAACAGACAAAACAATAAACACAGCCCAACATACCCAAAAGAAGGCATGTCATGACGAGCTTCAATTATCAAAAGTCTGCAAACTTAATGCTTACATCACTGTAAAATCCCTTTGACACGCTAAGCAATTAGCATTATGACTAGATTTTTTTTCTGTGGACTTCTAATAACTTTCACAAATCCACAAAAACATTCCGCACAGCCTAACTTACCAAAGGCAGGTAATTACTAGCTAGCTACGGTTAGCAAAATACAGCTAGCTGAATGCTAACATTAATAGAAAACACCATCAACATGCTAATGCAATTAGTGCATTGACTTTTTTTTTGCTTTCTGTGAACATATAGCTCCTTCAGCTGCTTCTCACTGCTCAGTTTCTCTGTGTTTACTGTTCTGAAGCTCTAGTTGGACAAATGAAAATTAGGAAAGCACATTCAACTGATGCTCGTCACAGACATACGGTACTTCAGGAAATATATTTAAACCTCTTAAAATATAAAAAGCTTCTTATCAAAGGTAAATGTACATAGTTTTCTCTGGAAATACTGTGAACATACTATGACCTTAGTGTATTAATGAAAAAAAATATAAAAGTTGTTTTACTGTTAAAGCTGTCTCATAGAACTGGAACTACATAGTCTAAAAGGTTAATACATCATATATGTGTTTTACATATTGTTATTGAGCACTCAGTTTTTTAGACAACAGCCAGTAATTGATAAACAAATCATGTTTTGTTAAATGTTAATCTGTTGGACCACCATAAGTAGTTCTTATTAGTACAATACCATTTTAGTATTTCATATGTAAGTTGCTGAGTCATGACGTCAACATTCATCACCATGGGTTGAGTTGTACAGGTTGAATATGACAGGTCTGCTTTCTTTAGCCATTGAGGTGAAACAGAGTTCAATTGAGATATAGACACAAAATAATAGTGATGAATTGAAAAAAACAAAAAATGATCTATAGATTAGTCAACAACAAATATGTGGTGATGAAATCTTTGATAATTTGACACTTGTTGAAAAATCTCAAAAGGTATTCCTGCAGTAGTGGATGAACATATCATAACATTACAGTCAACTGAATATGGATGCAAATATAGCTGGTTTGGACTGAATACAGCTAAAATAGCCTGCTGTGCTCTGTAATTGCAGAGTCATTTGTAATTATGCAATGTCTCATTACCAACATTGTATGCCACACTGCATGAGAAGTCTTCCAAGTGTACAGACATCAGTGCGGGCCTGCACGCCGGTTTGCCATCTACATCCTGTGTGCCAGCACGCCCACCAGTGTGTATATCTGCATGTTGTGGATGTGTGAGCTTGCGTTGGACTGCAGCTGGTGGTCACAGCAGATAAAGGATGATTCTGGGGTCCATCACTGAGAGCTTATTCATCTTCCGCTGGGGTGATGTGTCATCTTAAATAATTGAGTAACAAGTGTCCAGGCTCTCTCCCTTGGTGTCATGCCCAACATCTGTGCTTGGAGTGCTCCACCTCTGCAGCGGCACAACTTGGCCGGGATCTGCTCTTTGTGACAGTCCGCAGTGGAGGAAACTAGACGGCGTTTCATTTCGGATGCAGTCAGTAAGCAGCTCCATCTGTTATTTAACAGTTGCATCCCAGAAACATATCCACATGGTCCTTATCCAAGTTTTAACAGTCATTGTCAGACGCTTTAAAAGGACATTAATGCAACTTTTATTTGGCTGTGAAAGGGTTGTAGTATTCCTCAACTATGCCTTTGACAGCACGTGTTAACTTCCAGGAATTTTATCTGCCATCGCTCTCTTTCTCTCAGCCTTCTGACGTAGAATCTAATTTTGTTTGCGTTCAGCACAAAAGATTACGTGTTAAATATAACCGGCTGTTTCACTCCTTCTTTCTCTGGCATTTGTCACTTTTTTGTGCTTTTGTCATTGTTTATCTGGTGTTTAATCTACCCCCGTCTCCTCATCCTCTTCTCTCCTCCCGTTCACATCCTTATCTGCCTCCATCGGCCTCCTTTCCTGCTGTTTCCTCCTGCAGGTATTCTTTTTATTGCGTGCAAAGAAGGCGAAGCTGTTAAAGTGAACACAGGATGCCAAAAGATAGACAGCCTTTTGAAAATAACATTCCCTGACAGACTATATATTTGATAAGCAATTTAATTAATTTTCTTTGTTTGATGTTTGACTTCATTACAAAATTAGTTTTTCTGTGAACCGACCCTCGTTGGTCGGTTCATTAATTTTGTGGAGGAAATATACAAATTAGATTATACAGCAGATTGCAGCACAGAAATTAGATTACTGAAAATTGGATTCCTTTAGTTTTGACTCATAATTTAAAAGTGGTCGATAGTTTGCCTCCTGCTCTTATGTGCTGCCTTTTGTTTATTGAAACTTTTCATTGTCTAACAAATTAAGGGTCCTAAGGTTTTTTGCATCATATCCGTATATTAACATTTCTGAGATAGTGCTGACATTAGTTGTGAGAAGAGGGTTGTCTCATGCTTTTGTTCCTTATACTGTAAAATTTGTTAGGTTGATTTTACTGAAATCTTAAGTGTAATTGCTGCCAAAAAACACAAGTGAACTCAACTTTGATTAAGGCTTTACTTCGACTCAGGGAGGTTAGTATATAAGTTGCTGATCAGTTATCACATATTGAGTGAATTTGATCCTATGGGTTGAAATAATTGTGCATTAAGAAAAACTTGCCTCCTCTTTTCAGAGAAACCTACATCTGTATGTTATTCAATTCACAAAATTTAGTTACATTAGGTAATTCATACATTTTTATTGTTCGAACTTGATCCTCTGGGTTGTTGTTACGACTCTATTAAATTATTTGTTTGAGAAAATTTTCTTTGGAATGTCAAAGGAACATGCAATTACATGCCTTCCTGACACCTGAGCTTTGAGTGTGTAAAGTTCAAAAGCACCACATTTCTTGTGGTCACACTCTAAAGATAAGAGGAATGGGCGAAGAAATAATGCTGTGAACTCTGTAGACAAATGCAGAGTTCTACTGTAGTTTAGGGCTCTGGTAGACTGGTTTTTGCATTATACACCCCCCCTGCAGTTAGGGAATGAACACCAACGGATGCTGTTCGAAGCAAAAAAAAAAAAAGTATAAAGCCACTCTCCTCCTCTCATGCGTGTCCGCGTGTCACATTTGTGCAGAAATCATAGCACAGCCTTTACTCATAGATAAAATAACTGCTAGGTTACAAATCACAAAGACATTCTGGACACAACTTGAAAGATGTAGCTTTGCTAAACAGCTGGGAGGGACTAAGGTGTGAAGAAAGTCAGGAAGCAGAGTAATGAAGGACAAAGTGTCCAGTTATGGCAACAGAACAATTATTGCAACCGTGAGTGAAGAGGGGAACTCATAATATTCTTGTAAAAAGGCCATACAAACTATTTTTTTTCCTTTTATCACAGTACATTGTATCCTATTTGTACCAACTTTTCTAATAGTGTAAATCTGATAGCTGCTAGGTCGCTGGTTGTGCATTATTCACCTGCCATTTCTTTTTTTACCGTTCCCCGTCTGCTCAGCTGGTGCTCCTCTTTACTGTTAATAGTAGAAATGGGTACTGTACCATTAGAACTGACATGGTACCTGTACCAAGGAATTAGTATCAGTGCTCAACAGTACAAATTTTTGGTATTTCTCAATATATAAACTAAAAAATATATTGAAAACCTTGAAAACTCATAACTAAAATTAACTACAACTCAATGATTTAACTACAACTAAGCGGTATTTTTAATTAAGAATGCACAAATTAAAACTTAGCTCTACCTACTCCATGCCCAACTCCGGCTGTAAAAAAATCCCTCACTGTCTCAAGTATGCTTTTTGGTAACGGGACATGGTACCGTTTGATTTTATATGAATTGTAATACTGACAGAATTCTGTTCCGAAAAGTAGGGCTGAATGATATGGACAAAATTTTATTTCACGTTATTAATGCCAGATATCTAGGTATCGATTCGGTACAATATGATGCTGGAATTGGAAAAAACTCTGCATTTTTCAGAAAAATAAAAGCATCATAATATAACAGGATGTGTAAAGTGGGCTTAATTGATTAGAGCTCAGTGTCAGTCATCAACATTAACAGAAAGTCACCAGTAATCATGCAACTCTCTGAGCTTTACATGCTGGGTGAGGTGGGAAAATCTACATCATTGATATATTCGATGTAACTGATATTGGGATATTGATATCTTGAATTTTCATACCTCGATATTGATACAATAACAATATACCTTTCAGTTCTACCCAAAAGTAACAAATTTGATACCCATCCCTTGTTTCCGGCAGCTGCAACCAGGGGAAGCACTTGCTCAAGTTTTTGAAATGTTATATTATAGTTATTTGTCCATAATCACATTAAGACAAAATTTCAACAGTCACTATTTTTGCTGTACATTAGTATTGCTGTCACATTGTTGTCACAGACATGATCAGTTACTAAAAACAGACTGACCTAAAACCATAGACTGTATAATGAGTGGACGTAACGACGTTCAGCTCAAACTGAAGCTTTCAGCAGATGCTCCGCCCCCTGGTGTCTGGCTGCAGTATAGGTCATAAGCCCCGCCTCCCATTGTATTCCAGATATGAGCCGGGAAAACTTTTAAAAATTTCGATACCTGGTAGAAATGTTTCTCTCATCCTTATGCTAAGGTGGTATGATGATGTCATTCGGATGAATGGTGTTCAGGTGTTTTTTTTTCTGAGAAGTTAGTTTCTCATTAGTTATTGGACGTTAAAAACCGCGATATAAGTTTCGTTTTACGATAGTTGACAGCTGCCGTTCATGAGTAGTTTTTATCGGGGATATATGAAACTTTGGGAAAGAGCCAAAAGGAGACTAAACCTTCTGAAGAAGAAGAAATAAATATTTTTATTTCTCTTTTTTACTTGGCTCCACCGGAAATTCTCTACTGCGCAGACTCTGGCTGCACAAAGGCGGCTAGAGAAACGGGGTTTTTTTGGCTTCAAAATTGTAGAACGGTGACAGGCGGAAGCACGCTGTCCATTTTATATACAGTCAATGCCTAAAACATTGAGTTGAAGAACTTTTTATCCATCTGTCACTCATTAAAGTGAGTCGAATTGTCATAACTTATGTGAAGTAGTCAGGAAATAACAGAAATGAGTTATGACAATTTGAAGAACCTAGCTTTTTTTTTTTTTTTTTACAGTGTAGCTTCCCTTTTTGTTGCTGGTTATTGATGATTGTACGAGTTAGAACAGCTCTACACAGCAGTGTAAGGCTTTTTTGCAGTACTGTTCACCACATTAAAGAAAGAGAAGGTCAACAGCCATAAGCAGCGGGGGACGCTGTGGAGGAGACGTGTTACAAAGAGAGTGGCGAGAGAGAGAGGGCTGCAGAAAGAGAGCAGTTTAATGAGAGATTACTGGATGAAGAGCTGAAGGATAAAAGAAAAAGAGAGGAAAGTAAAGATTCAAATTTGGGAAAAATAAAGAGAGGATGGCCTGCTGAGAGCCAAAAAAAAAAAAAAAGATTGACAGACATAGTAGAGGGATGTAAAAGGGCCTACCATGGGAGATCCGGTCCACACTAGTTAATTAATTCAGGCTTTGTTCCTGTTTTAGACAAACAAACACAAGAGACTGAAGAAGAAAAATAAGATTGTGAGGGGAAAAAAAACAACAGAGAGAAATTCATACACAAGACAGCACAGACACATAAGGGACTAGAGAAGGAGAGAAAAAGTCAGAGAGAACAACAAGCCCCCATGTATTTAACCTCTAATAATAGCTTCTGAAACACCACAACTACTCGTAATCAAAAGTTGATGAGGGAGGAGAGGGAGCAAGTCAGTCTCATCGATTCTTCTCTGGGTTTTGCCTGAAGTTTACAGTACGAATTGGGAAACCTGTGAGTGATTGGATTGCTCAGCTGTGCAATTGTTTCATTCTTTTTTGTATTGATAGATGATATGGATTCAGGTTTTTTAGTGATCTCCGTGCAGCAGTGGTGCCCTATAAAATATGATAATGTAATTGAAACCTGAATGGGCTGAGTCGTCTAGACACGAATCTGCAGCGCCACACACGGAGATCAACAGTCTGGTGAGGTCATGAAATCCCTGCTAGATACCACTTCCTATCATTTCCTCATAATGGTACATTGTGGGGACATTATTCATTACTATGACGTCTTTCCAGGAACATGGCTGCCACTCCAGGTAACCTTTAGCTGCTTGTTTTTAAATTCCAGTGGATGTTATTTCGCTCTCTGATGTCAGAGGAAGCAGAGTTGGGTGTCTGTGACTTGCATGAGCATGCCTGAAAGAGAGCTGAAGAGAGAGGTACAAAACATGTTGCTGTGGCTTGTGATTGGCTGAGATCTAGACCTGAAAAACATGTGTCTTATCTATCTCTTCATTTCTCTATCCAAAGTCACCTGATTTGATCTCCTTGTATTGTGCTGATGATTATTGATTGATGATTATCTTTTCAAGTCAGTTATCAGTAATAAAAACCACTTTCATTTCTTGCTCTAGCCAACTGTGGGTGTCATTCACAAAGGTACAAGAATCCAAGTCATAATCTTTCGACCGCCTCGCTCAATACCGTGTCCCCTGCTCTGTTGAATGGGGCCAACCGCCTTTTTAAAGTGTTGTGAGGTTTTACAGCTAATTCCACGACTCTTAGCCCCTTCTAAATTGACAGCTGTCAGGGGGTTAGCAGGGCCAAGTGGGATGATGTGAACAGTGAAGAGTGTGTTTTGGCCTTAAGAACCTTACAACTGCCTGAATACAGTACTCACCTGTCAGCAGCTCTGGAAAAAGGAGGCGAGGAGGTTTGATGAATTATGGGTGATAGCAGCCTGTCACTATGCATCAGCTCTAATTATGTTTACAAACACATACACTCCTGATCAAAATCTTAAGACCAGTTGAAATATTGCGCTAATTTACATTTTATACCGTTGGATTTTTAAAAAGGCTCTCAGTAGAGTTTTAAAATGCAGAAAGGAGAAATAGGAGTGAGTCAAAAAAGTCTGAGAAAGCAAGTTATTGCAAACAACAATTAAAGTGAAATAGTCTGTTCATCAGATCATAAGTTAAAGACCACAGCTAAAAAAAATACTGAAAAACCCCTTAAATAGAAATAAAAGTTTGAAAAAAAGACTCTGGGGCTGTTTACACAACAACAGTTCAGGGTGAAATGCAAAAGTATTGTTGCGTTTTGGCTTCCCGTTTGCACCAGGAGCAGTGTTTTAGCTGACCCAAAAGACAAACTTTTGAAAATGGCCTCCAGAGTGCAAATTTTCTGAAACACCGTCTCACCGTTGCTGTGTAAAAAGCAAGCCGGGGTTTTCAAGAGAAACACTGATGTCACACTCCGTTTGCCCCGTGTTCATTTAACTTTCACTATGCCATGCGTGAACTGAACGACGACAACAACAACAATGGCTAGCTGCCAATTTGTTCTTGTGCTGCTGAATTTTCTGACTGGAGTTTTTAATACAAACATCAGATGATCAGCTCACCTCTTTTTCAGCACCTGAACCGTCGGTGTGTAAACGGCCCCGACAGTAATATCACCAACAACTGACCTCATGTGCATACTACAGCATTTTAAGTCCCTCAGCGTTTCCAAAAACACTGGGGGTTTTGTTTCACTGTATTTTTGTGTTTTCGGTTGAAATGCTGTGAAGCGTTGTTGTGTAAATGGGGCCTCAGTAATGAGGAGCTCCTCTGTTCTTGTTGATCACTTCAAAAAAAATTTTAGGCATTGTTGATGTGAGTGTTTCCAGGTGGCTAGTGGGGAAAATGCTTCATGTTTGGAATCCATCGTCTGGAACTGTTGTCCATTTTTGTAAACTTCCCTCTCCATCCATCCCATAATGTTCTCAATGTGATTTAGATCACGAGAATATGCAGGATGCTCCAAAAGAGAGAGATTATTCCTCTGGGAGAAGAAGTCTTTTGAACTGCAGTGTTGTCTTGTTGAAAAACCCAGTTATTAGAACACAGAGCAGGGCCCTCAGTCATGAAGGACAACCCCTGCAACATCTCTACATAGTCAGCTGCCATTTGACACCCCTGCACAACCTTCAATTTTTTCTCCTCAGAGAGTCAAACTTTCTTCCACCTTTCCAAGTCCCATGTTTGCTTCTCTCTGTCAAAGTCCAAACGGGCAATTTAGTGGAAGGAGACGAGGTCTTTGAAAAGGTTATTGTTCTTAAAGCTCTTCTCTCTCAGACTCTGTTTGATGGTTATTGGGCTGCAGTCGGCTCCAGTAACAACCTTTATTTGGGTCATTTGTTTATTTGATGAACAGCCAATCAGATCCTCCGGTTCAGCGCTGGTGAAATGTTTTTGGGTCCATCACTTGACTTTTTCTGTTTCATAACCCTCAGGATCTTATCATGAATTAAAAATGGCTGTCTTACTGCATCCAACCTCAGCAGTGATGGCGTTGAGTTGTGAGACCCAGCTCGAGAATCTGACCACATTCAAAGGGGAGCGATTTTTAGCCTTTGCCATCAAGAGGTCATGAAAGTCTGAATACACAAAATGATGTTTAATGAATCCACATTCTTTTGCAGTTTTGTCTTTTTAAGGCTGTGGTCACAAACTTTTGATCAGCTGGTTAACAGACTATTTAGCTTTCATTGTTCTTTTCAATACATTTCTTGC
This sequence comes from Thalassoma bifasciatum, assembly GCA_008086565.1. Classification (NCBI taxonomy): domain Eukaryota; kingdom Metazoa; phylum Chordata; class Actinopteri; order Labriformes; family Labridae; genus Thalassoma; species Thalassoma bifasciatum. Next base: position 61,959 of record RPOG01001477.1, read on the forward strand.
TCATTTTTTGTCTTGCTACCATTTCTTTTTTCTTTTTGCATTCTAAAACTCCACTGAGAACCCTTTTAAGATCCAACAGTGCTAAATGTTAATTAGTCCAATTTTTCAACTGGTCTTAAGATTTTATTCAGGGATGTGTAAACTTGACGTTCACCTTTTCACCTTTGTTGAGCATTCTGCCCCATCCTTTCTTAGTCCGGTGTGAAGTATTGACAGTGTCTTTATCCTCTGTGTTTGTCTGGCTGTTTGTTCAGGGCTGTGGGAGAGAGAGTTCAGCAAGGAGAGCACAGACCTTCGTACTTTCCTGGGGAAGAAATACACCAAAGTGATGATGATGCACAGAGCAGGTAAAAAAATAAAGAATAAAAAAACTAACTCAGTCTGTCGCAGTTGTTCTCCATCCAACAAATTAAGTGCAGCAAGAAGCAATTTAAGTCCTGAAATGGCTGGAACATCTGTAAGGTCCAATCTGCTTCCCTACTATTTGTCAGTGTGTAGTTTATGACTTATTTAAAATGCTTTTCATAAATCATGAGTTGTCTTAAAACAACAGCAAAGCAGAGTGGAGCCCTGTAAAAGATGTAGGAAGGTAGGTTTGTATTTTGTTAAATATTATATCACAGCTTCTATTTTAATTCATGAGAACAACTATTTCATTTATTCATTAAAAAACCTCTCCACGGCATTTTCTCATAATGTTTAAATGGATGTAATCAAACCCCAGAGTGTTTTTCTTTTTTTAATGTCTGCTTCAGAGCTCCAGGTGAAAAGTCAGATTTTTATTTGTTGTGTTTTAACTCCCTTCCTGCCCTTTCCTTCAGGTTTGTACCGTCACTACGAGGACGTTGAAAACATGGTGCAGGTTCTAGAAGTGCCTCTGTGGGGAGGGAAAGCCAGTGTTGTGCTCCTGCTGCCCTTTCATGTCGAGAGTCTGGCAAGGCTGGAAAAGCTCCTGACCGTTGAGGTGCTGTCCAAGTGGCTGGAAAAGACCAATATGAGCTGTGTGATTATCTCTCTGCCCATTGCAAACATCAGCAGCACTCTCAGTCTGCAGGTCTGTACAAAGAAAACAACACTTTTTTTCCCTTCTTTTAATAATAATTGGTAAACCATTAGAAAATAATCTAGAATCCTTTTCACATTTGATACATTTTAATGACTTTTAAGTTAGCATGGTGTAACTATAAATCATTTTAATGTGCGGATCCTATGATTTGATGTTATCTATTTTTATTTACTGAACAGTCACGTAAATTTTTAGGCTGATACATCAGTAATGTGCTCCACAGCAGGCAGATAAGTACGGTTCTCTGACATATAGGAGCAAGCTTGCTGTTTCCCTGATAGAGAAAGTGACAATTTATGCACCAACATGCTAACATTATTAAAAAGACCCCAGTATTTTTTTTTTTTTAATGAATCATTGATTTCACATGCTCATACAGTACATACAGTGGTGCTTTGATGTTCCTTGGTGGAGCTTGTAACTAAAATGACTATACTATCACTTGTAGGTCAAATCAATATTCCCCATTGAAATGAATTGAAATACCATAGCTCAGTTCTGGACCTTCAGAGATCATGGCAATGTTTCTCATACATGTTTTTAAGTAAGAGAAATGCACTGATAGATAATGAATATGTTATAAAAACACAATAGCATGGACAGCAATAAACTGATGTTAAGTATATTGTTCAACATTTAACCTGACATCAGACAATTTGAAGATGCTGAATAACTGAATCTTATGGGCTGATTTTTTTTGCCCTTTTCTCGAGGTTTTTCTCTCTTTCATCTGCAGGTGTTTTACATAAAAACCTGTCAAATGAGCTCTGTTTCCTCCTCCCTTTCAGGATGTTTCTGAATGGGTTAGGCAGGTGTCAATAAATCGTTACATGCCCAGTTGTGACTTTTTCAGTGAGCAGGTGAGACATGGGATGCTGGGCGGATGTTGCAGCACTTACTGTGGCGTTTGCTGCATTTGTTGTGGACTCATAAGTCAGGGTACCACTGTACGTCCTGGTATATCTTGTAATAATGTAGTGTAGTCAACTTGCATGGACAGTCCTACTTACCTGGCATAACAAGAACTTCATCAATTTGCGACGTTCATTTTTATTTATTTTTTTACTGTTTACCATTTTATTTTTCACAAGAGCAACATTAGCTTAATTGATAGGGCAGTTTACTGTTTTCACCTCAGAAATGAAGTCCTGGGCTAAATTTCAAAAGTCTAACAGTTAGCAGACAATAATAAGATGATAAGATGATAAATGATAAGACAACTGACTGTATATACAAAGTGTCCATAAAATCCCTCTCCAATTTAGAGATCTAATTGAAAAAAGCAAATAAACAGACAAATATTTGGGAATTGTTACAAAATGAGGAGTAGATATTTAAGTTTTTACTAATTACTTATGAGAGCATGGGAAGGCTCGCCCTACATCATCAATATTTTCCTCAGACCTTCTGACAGACATGGCTTTGGACCTCTTTCATACTTAGTCCTGTAGTTTCTCTGAGTCTGTGTATCCAGTTTTGTTTCAATGAACCACGACACATGTGTTTTTTCTTGAGGAGGAGACATTTTTAGGGGTTCATTTCACAGAACCTCTTTTATCAACAGATTACAAGAAATACACAAATGATATATATATATATATATATATTAAAAAAAAAAAAAAAAAAGGTAACTACCGAGTACAAAAAATCTGATTGAGATATATCAGCAATTTCATTTGTAATATATTTTGTAAATTGTACAGAGACTTAACAGACCCCCTGTATGTCAATGTAGTGGTCAGAATTTGATTTGTTTCTTTTTTTTCCAGGTTTCTTTTTTTTGGCTCTTCATGCCTTTAATCAGAGAGGACAGGACAGGGAACAGAGTAGGAAAAGATGCAAGAATGGGGGGTGACATGTGGGAAACAAGCACGTGTGGGTGGCCTCGAACCCAGACCATCAGCTGGAGGGCAAACCTCATTTATTTTAGCTGTAAAAATCAACTCTTCTTGTGGTGTCCAGTGTTTCTGCTGCCAGCCCTGATTTAAATCGCAAATTTGTTTTTGCATGGGCTTCAGATTTTTGAACCAGGAGTTTGCAACTTTGGTAAAGCTCCATAAAACCTGTATAAACTCTCATTATTTATCACCTTTTCAACCACCAGACTGTCCTATTACTTGGATTGATGGTTTTGATGGGTTTAACATCAAATCAGAGTTTAGTTATATTTATAGGGTCCTCATCAGGTAAAGCTATGCAAATATTGTAGAGTCAATCCATTTGTGGATTCTTTGTAGGTGGCTGGACCCTTCCCAAGCTGCCACAAGACAAAACATTCATTATCAAACAAAAAACAAGACAAAGAAAGAACAAAAAAGGAGTTGAAAACAAATCAGGAAACAGGATGTAGTCAGTACAATATTTATGTTGTAAATGTGAGTCACCAAATACCAAAAAGACAGAAATGTTTTGAGCATAAATAGTTTTTAAAGCTTCTAAACTGGGAGAAAGTGGTAACAACAACAGAGTTATCATGTGTGACAATCCCAGAGGAATAACAAGAAGCCAAAATGGTGATGTAGAACTGTTCACATCACAATTTTGACACAATGGTACTGCTGTTCTGTGTTCAGCATGACAAAATTAACTCTGCCAGATAGTTTTTGTTGTTTTCGTCTACTTTCGTTTTTTTGAATTGGTTTTATTTCTGTCGCTTGGGAAAATTGATACTCTGCTTCAAGTGTGATCAGGGACTCTGCAATAACTGAGATTTTCTGTGTTAGTCACAAATTTTCACATTTCTCCACCCGGTTTCCTGTGGTTGGGAGACACTCAGACATGGGTGTGTGATAGAATTCAGTTTATTCATTATTACTTTACTTTGGAAAGGAGACAAAGTCTGTCTCCTGGAATGAATGAAATGGCATTTTAATTAAAAAGACAAATAGTCCTCAAATTTAACTGTAGCCATCAAAGATTGGGACTAGACCACATCAGATCATCATGTTAAGGAACTCTTTTACTAGCTTGGCTTACAGCCCCTTGTGAAATGAAGCTTCTATCAGTGAGCTCCAGTGAAACACAGATCTCAAAAATGAAACTGAATCATCATCATGACACATTTTTGCCTGTTCCCATGAAGTAAAGAAAGAGAAGCACCCTAAAATCTTGTGAGAATAGAGGACGAGCAGAGCTGACATCTTGCTCGCTCTGATATGTCACACTCCACCGCCTCGTCACTGTTCTTCTTTGCTGTCACCGTGTGATGAATTACTTTAATTCACTTTTTCTTCTTCTTGGCTAATTAACAGAAGTTGCTAGTGGCAGCCATTAAAGATCCATGGTGGCAGCACAGTGCTGGTGATTGCTGTTATTGAGCAGTGAAAAGAAACTGATTTCCATTCAATCGTGTAAACTGCTTTGGGGCTAACAAATCATAGCGGGAATGTTTAAAAAAAAAAAGGTCCAGAATGCTTGCTAAACAACATTTGAGTATTGAGGTCTCAGTGTTGACATTTCAGATTGATTTGTCTCTGATCAAGTTTTAGTGACTGGTTATTGTCTTTTCTTTCAGCCTTGAATAAAAGAGACTGATGTGATGTTCTGATTTGCTTTAATGCTCTACTTTTTTCCTTCTCCCTCTGACTCTGCTTCCTCGGTACATTTTCCACCTGTGACCTCAGTGTCTTGCCTCTCTCTCAGCATCTTTGGAGCATGTAGCAGCTGAACAAGTGGCCTTGTTTGTCCCTTCCAGTTCACTGCTGACTCCGGCTCTATTGAGTTCAAATGTCACTCTTTCCCTCAGTTCTCCTTTCTTGGTTGGAGTGATGGACATCCAGCTGTATTCACAGCACTGGGCTGTGACGGTCTTCAGCAGGGAGTTAAACCCTGGCTGATAGGCCAATAGGGGCTTGAAGACGACCATGACATGCAGCTTTAAAACCTCCCACTGAACTGCTTTTGCTGGAGCACAAAGGTCATATCACAGGCCTGCTGTTCGTCTGGCTGTATCTCTCCTCTTGTTAACTCCGGAGCCAGCAGGTAGCCAGTCTGTGTCAGAAAAATGGAGGGCAGGAGGAGCAACAGGAAAAGGGTCAGCAGCTGAGTGGCCTCTGGTGTTAATGTGATGCATTGGGCTCGCAGTTTGGTTAAAGCAGTTTATTCCAAGGCTGCTGACTGGAGAGTTGTAGTGTTGTCTGTGTGTGTGTATAGACATAAACTAAGAATTTATCAAAAGACAGAGACAACTTTGGCCAGAATCAGTAGTGGTTTTTTTCATAATAAAGACACCATTTCCCATGAGCACTATCACCCCCTGTCATAGGGACGTGACTCTTGTGTGTGTTTGTTAATCAATAGAGAGCTGATCTTTTAAACACTACTTTCTTTCTTCAAAATAACTTTTTTTTTTTTTTGACTTTTGTGCCTTTATTTGATAGAGTTGGAAAGGGGGAGAGAGTGGGAATGACATGCAGGAAACAGGCCGCAGGTCGAATCCGGGCCACCCGCTCGAGGGCAAACCTCATGGTGCGCAACCATATCCACCAGGCCATCTGCGTCCCTAATCAAGACAACTTTTTGCAGGATTCAGAGCATGAAGGTATAAATACATTTGCATCTATCTGTAGTCAGAGTGTTTTTGTTTGGAGTTTGACAAAAGCAAACTTTGCAAACTCATTCTGTCCCGTAGTTAAGTGCACAGAAGGTGTCCAGAGTATTTGTTGAGAGTTAGTCATAGCTCAGTGCCCTAGCATCTATCAACACCAGCCTCACCAAGCAGAGCAAACGTAACCTAGCTCTTAGGGTGTTTTCACACCTGTGACTCATTTGCTTTGCTCCAATTCAAGGACAAAAAATGATACAATTGTTGCAGTTATCACTTGGTTTCCTCTATTTTCACACAGCAAAAGTCTGAAACAAATACCAGGTGTGATCAAGTTTCTTCTCGTATTGGTCAGACATCTTGCAACTGGGCCCATTATCCCCCCACCACCACTACAGAGTGAACCACGGTGCTGGTTGCTGAGGTGATTGTGTTGTCACCACCACAGGGCTTGAATGGAAGCAAGCCAAGACCACCCTATTTTGGTAATCTCACTCAAAACAACTGACCCAACGACACCCTTAATTTTATTGATGGACTCTCAAGTTTGAATTGAAATTTCTGAGGTTTCTTTCTGCCTTTCTCGCGCCAGTCCAGGTGACTTCTTTTTTTTTTTTTGGGCCAGGCAGTTTATATACAGTTGTGCCCAAAAGTTTACACCCCCCAGCAGAATTTCTGATTTTTTGTCCTTTTCTCAGAAAATATGAATGATAACACAAAATCCTTTCTGTCACTCATGGTTAGTGGTTGGGTGAAGACATTTATCGAAAAAAAAAAAAAAGTTTACTCTTTTTCGATCATAATGACAACAGAAACTTCAAAAATGACCCTGTTTAGAAGTTTACACAACTCTGGTGGTTTTGTCCTGATAAATGCACAAAAGTTAACACAAATGTGTTTGAAAGACTCCTAAAGGTAACCATCCTCACCTGTGATCTATTAGCTTGTAATCAGTGTGTGTGTATAAAAGCTCAGTGAGTTTCTGAGCTCCTGACAGACACGTGCATCTTCCACTCAGTGCTGCGTTGGAGTTTCTGGTTTCTGCGTCATGGGGGAAGAAAAATAATTAACAAAGGATCTGTGAGAAAAGGTAATCCAACTGTATAAAAAGGGAAAAGGATTTAAAAAGGTATCCAAGGAATTGAGGATGCCAAGAAGCACTGTTCAAACTCTGATTAAGAAGTGGAGAGAGAGAGGAATTCTGCTGAAATTTCAGCTCCAACTGTAAGGAAAATTGTTTGAGATGCAAAGACAAACCCTCAAATAACTTCATCTGAAATACTGGACTCTCTGAGAAAAAATTGGGGTGGGTGTTTCAAGATTCACAATAAGGAGACACTTGGAGAAACATGGGCTGCGTGGTCGGGTCCCCAGAAGAAAACCATTTCTACACAAATGCCACAAAATATCTCGCTTACAATACGTCAACCAGCACAGAGACAAGCCCCAGAACTTCTGGAACAAAGTCATTTGGACCATAAAGGTTACATTTGGAGAGGAGTCAACAAGGTCTATGATGAAAGTTACACCATTCCTACTGTGAAACACAGAGGTGGATCACTGTTGTTTTGGGGATGTGTGAGCTACAAAATTCGTCAAAATTGATGGAAGGATGAATGCAGCATGTTATCAAAAAATAATGGAGGAAAATTTACACCCGTTAGCCCAGAAGCTGCACATGAGACGTACTTGGACGTTCCAACACGACCATGATCCAAAACACAAGGCCAAATCAACCTGCCATTGGCTACAGCAGAATAAAGTGAAGGTTTTAAAGTGGCCTTCTCAGTCTCCTGACCTTGATATCATCGCTCCAGTGGGGGGGGAGACCTCAAACCTGCAGTTCATGCAAGACAGCTCAAGAATTTACAGGACCTGGAGGATTTTTGCCAAGAAGAATGGTCAGTTTTACCATCTGAGAAAATAAAGACCCTCATCCACAACGTCCACAAATCATTTCAAGCTGTTACTGATGTTGAAGGGGGAAATACAAGGTATTAAAAACTGGGGGGTGTAAACTTTGGTACAGGGTCATTTTAAAAGTTTCTGTTGTCATTATGATTTAAAAAGAGTAAACTTTTTTTCAATAAATGTCTTCACCCAACCACCAACCATGAGTGATAAAAAGGCTTTTGTGTTATTGTTCATATTTTCTGAGAAAAGGCCAAAATCAGAAAATTCTGCTGGAGGGGGTGTAAACTTGTGGGTAAAGTACATGTTTCAGCTTGGAATAAGTGAACTCAGTACTCACCGTTAACTCTGACTGACTTTTCTTAACCGCTCAAACTTAAAAGCAGCACACTTACAGAAACCTAAACGATTTTAAATCTCTCGATTTGCACGGGTGTATCTTCAAGAAACTCCACTCAGTTTGCTTCTCTTTGCATCCTCCTTCCCCTTGAATTTGTATGCAGTCACACCGCTTCAGAAATTTGCATCACATTCAGTCACAACACACCTTTTGACTCACAGAGAGATGTAACAGTTTGTGGAAAGAACTGTTGTGGATGAGTGCGAAAGACATGGGCAGAGAAAGAGATGGAGGAGAGGGTTAGTTGGACCTGACAGTGACAGAGGGCATGCCCGTAGAGTCCATTTCCCCTGAGCAGTGTACACTGACTGGAACCTATTACCACATCCTCTTTAGATGTACATTGTAACCTCATCATAGACTGATGAAATCCACTTTGCCCTCTTTTTAGTTGAACAAACATCTGTGAGCTCTGCTGCCATGTTATTCTGCTAGCCATGCCCTGAAGAACAAGCTTTTGACATTAACATCGTCAGGACACTCTGGGGAGAGGGCTGTAATCTAGAAGAAAAGCTTGAAACAACTCCCCTTGACACAGCTATGACTTTGCCAGGGAAAAAAAGCAGAAAACATACTGTTGCATACAAATGCTCTTCTGTCTCTGTCGCAGAGTTTGCCAGTCTTTGGAAAAACTTTTACTCTCGTGAGTAAGTAAGTGAAAGTCGCTGTACTCTTCTGTCATTATGTAACCTAATTATGGATAAGCACTGGAACGGTTCGGGCTGCTGTGTCTCCGACTCGTCACGAGTTTTTCTCCCTCCGTATGCCCTCTCAAGAAAAACAAGTGCATTTGAGGAATCATTATGAAAGGGCTAAAGCTCTGAGCAAACCCTCGACCCACTCCAATCTCATTTGGTCTGTCTGCCCAACTCATTTGGCCAGTGACGGCCCACCATATCTCCTCTGACAATCATTTTTCCAATTGGGTCAGGCAAATAATTGCTCATCGCCGTGCGTTAATGCTGTTTACCACTCTGTCTGTCAGTGCTTGGGATGTCCATGGACTCCTGAGATTAGAGGGCAGCATCTGGACAAACAGAAGATCATAGAAAAGTATGTGTGTGTATGTGTATGTGTGTGAGTCTTAACACAAGTGTCCACTGTTTGAGATAAATGAGAGCAAACAAAATCAGGCCCCTCTGAGCCATGGGATGGATTTGTCATGTCTACATACGCCTGTTCTCACCTTTACCTCCGTCCTCCCTGTCACACAAATCCCTGAGATCTTCCTCCATTTTCCAGACCTGATATTTGACTGTAAAACACCATCATTCAGCAGATGCGCATTGGCTCTGCTGACCTACATAGGAGTGACATTCAGCAGGCAAGTGAGCAAGAGAGGTGGAGGAGGATGAGGAGGGTCAATGATCGCTCAGGGACAAGGTGGAGAGTCACAGAGAACTATATTTAGTCATTGAATTCTGCCTGTTTCTTTCTTAACATCTCCCTATTTGCTGCGTTCTCCTCTAGTGAAGGGCAGACTGTGTTGGAGTCTGCAGCCAGAGATGGAGAACCCTTTTAACAAGCCTGGCCCGGAGGTCACTAAATAAACCACCCTCATCGCTCTCCTCCTCTGTCTCTGATCCAGTGCTGACCAGGCCACACGCACGCACACACTAATGGTCGGACTCTAGCTTTATTCTGGCTGTATCTTTCGTCGGTGACTAAGACGTATGAGTGTGCACCGGGGTGCTCACTCAATCATGGCTAATGAGGTCAAAAGGCCATCAAATATTTACAAGAGCACACTCCACAGTATACAGTACAAAGGAGCAGCTGTTTTAACACAGCTCCCTCAGCTCTGTGCTCTTTGAAATCATCAAATGTGTCTCATGGTCGTTCGTTAAATATCTAACTAATCCTTAGGCTCCTCTTCCATTTTTAATTGTGGTCAGCTGCCTCTTGTGGAAGGAAAGGGTTCGCGTCTTTATCTCAGCAACCAAACACAAAAGATGTAAAAGCCCATGTAAATACGACACCAGCAGCGGTACTACTGATGAGACTTAATAAAGAGAGATGAGGCTTTGAAGCCTCAAGAGAGCCAAAAGAGATGTTTTTTTTTTCTCTTTAAAAGCCTGCATCATATGCGTCCATGTAATGGAGCTGTGATGCTGCCAGTGCTGCATACTGCATACTTGAAACCACCCACACAGGATGTTGAGGGCAGTTTTGAATTAAGCAGAACATGTCTGTGGCTGCAACAGCTTAAAAGATTAATTTGGCCAGTGTGATTGATAAGCCAGAGGGAACAGGAGGAGTAAACTGTGCGGGAGCAGGGAGAAGAGAGAGCTTTAGCCTGTGGTTTTAATAGTGTTTGGACCATTTACCAATCAGGCATTCATTTAATCAATTAATCAGTTAATCTTTATTTTAATAGAGCTAATTCATAACAAATGCTAATTCAAGACACTTAAAAAAAAGAGTGGGTGTAGAGCATTCTCATTAACTGATTGGACCAGAGGCCTGAAAACTAAAAAAAGCAGAAAATCAGATGATCAACACAAGGTTTGTTTCCAAGGCGATGAGAGTGTTTCACTTATCAGGATACATGGTGAAGAAAACTCATTCTGCGCACCATACTTTCTAATGAGCAAGTCATTTAGGGGAACTGTGGCTCAACTAATCAGTTCTCTTAATTCAGAAACTTGCTGCAAAGATCATAAAAGGAGAGGAAGACCAATATATTGTATAGATTTTCAAATGAGACCAGTTGAAAAATTGCACAGATTTACCTTTTGCACTGTTGGGGGGTTAATAAATTTAAGTAGAGATTCAGAATACATTGCTGATTGGCTGTCAGCAGCTATGTGGAGATGCTGCAGGGGGTGTCCTTCATGACTGAGGCCCCTGCTCTGTGTGTTAATGACTGGGTTTTTCAACAGGACAAAGCTGCAGTTCACAATGTCTGCCTGACAAAAAACTTTTTAATAACCTCACTCTTTTGGAGCAACCTGCCTGTTCCTCTGATCTAAATCACAGAGAACAACATGGGATGGATGGAGAGGGATGTTAACAAAATAGACGTCAGTTCCAGACAGTGGAGGCCAAACATGAAGCATTTTCATTCACGTTACCCTCCTGAAAACACTCACATCGAGCATGAACAAACTCATTTTTGAAGTGACCAATAGGAACAGTGGAACTCCTCATTACTGACTTTCTTTCCTCTATTCTGGGTTTTTTTTATGGTTTTTTTGAGTTGTAGTCTTGAACTTTTGATTAGCTGATTAACAAGTTGATTCACTTGAATTGTTGTTTACAATTAATTATTTACTCCATTTTCTTATGTCTCACTCCCATTTCTGCTTATTGCATTTTGAAACTCTACTTTGAATCCTTTCATGATCCAATGGTGCAAAATGTAAATTAGTACAATTCTTTAACTGGCCTTAAGATTTGGATCAGGAGTGTAAAAACCAATTGGCAACATCAAATTATATTTTAAGATTTCATTTTATTTTCATTTTCTCCCTATATCACTTGACACTGCAAGGCAAAACATTCTTGGCCAGACTCATCAACACCTGGGTTGCCTTTCCAAAGTGTTGACCAGCATTATGTGACTACAAAGCATGATTTACTCCAAGGGGCCTGCAAAGCCAGGCAAAAAAAGAAGATAGCCTTGGGTTGTTGAACTCTTGAAATGGCTGTTTGGTCAGTAAGCCTTGTTGCATAACTTTTTATAATCAGAGTCAGTTGGTGTTGGCACAATGAAGCTGTAGACTGAAGTGCTGAAAATTAACATCATGTCCCCTCGTATAATGTTTTGCACTTTTTTTCCCCTGTGAATACTTTTGTGAGTTTCAGCCAATACTTAGCCACTTAGCATACTTTGAAACATGGTGCAAGGTAACAGATTTTGCTCCACTGAAGTGTGTGCTCACTCCTGCCCTGACAAGAGTTAACTGGCCCTAGTTCCCCTAGAAACCTCTATATATTGTTCGCCAATGTCTCTTTGTCGACCAACTTGACCACATTTAGTGTTTATTATTATTATTATTCCTTGTATTTCTTTATTTCTTTATAACAGCCAGGTCTAACAAGGACATTGCATTTAGATTTAAAAATGTATACAGATGTGCTCATAAGTTTACATTTGTGGTTGGATGAAGTCATTTGCCATCAAACAACTGTGTTTACTCTTTTTAAATCAAAATGACAACGTTAACTTTCAAAATGACTCTAATCAAAAGTTCACACACTTTGGTGATTTTGGCCTGATAACATGCACACAAGTCAACACAAATGGGTTTGAATGGCTACTAACCATCCTCCCCTCTGATCTGTTTGCTTGTAATCAATGTGTGTGTGTAAAAGGTCGATGAATTTCTGAGCTCCTGACAGACACTTCCATTTTTCATCCAGTGCTGCACTGACATTTCTGGATTCTGAGTCATGGGGAAAGAAAAAAAAGTAAAAGGATCCGTGGGAAAAGGTAATTGAATTGTATAAAACAGGAAAGGGATATAACAAAAATATCCAAGGAATTGAGGATTCCAGTAAATTTGGACCTGACATTGGCTACAGCAAAATTAGGTGAAGGTTCTGGAATGGCCATCTCAGTCTCCTGACCATATCATTGAGCCACTCCAGGAATTACAGGAACTGGAGGCTTTTTGCCAAGAAGAATGGGCAGTTTTACCATCTGAGAAAATAAAGACCCTCACCCACAAAAGACTTCAAGCTGTCATTGGTGTAAAAGGGAGTAATACTTGGTATTGAGAACTGGGGGATGTAAACTTTTGATCAGGGTCATTTTGGAAGTTTCTATTGTCATTACGATTTAAAAAGCACAAACTGAGTTTGTGGCTAATAAATGGCTTTACCCAACCACTAACCAGGAGTGAAAGAAGAGCTTTTGTATTAAAAAGAGAACCATCCAAGGTAGCAGTCTCACAGAGTCACAAACATTTAAAAAGATTGACAAACAAAACAATTTGGGAAAATCAGAACAGTTGACTGTGAAAATATAAATAAACAAAGCAAACAATGGCCTTTTAAGAATAAATAACTGCACGCCTCTGTAGCCACAGTTTTTGTGATACTCAAATCTGTCAAGAGGTATTAATACATCAACTTTGAGGGGCGCAGTGAAGGAAAACAGATAAGTGCATCACCACTGGTACCAAGTAGAGCTGGTGTTCAGAGGGACGTTATCCCACTGCTACACACATAAACCTGTGTTGTTGTGTGCAAGTTGCTAAAGTCCAACCCACCCAATCATAGAGGATGCAATAGTGAGTGAAGGATTTTGCATTAGTAATCAAGTGAAGAGATGCATGATACAATGATTCATATACAGTTAATCACCTTAATCATTCATAGACATAAACTCTGCTCCTCTTTAAATGCCAAGGAAAAACTTGTAGAGGCTATTTTTCTGTCTTACATGGAAGCCAAGCTTCACTTTAAGTGTTTTTAATTAGCTTGGTAATGTGTATATTAAATGCAAGTGTGTGGGCTATCTGATCACTCTCTTGCAAGAGGTCACATTTCCAATGGATTTACCATCAGACTGAAAATATTAAAATCCTTTGGCTGTTGAAGACGAGCTTTTGAGAAGACTGAACTGAACTCAGCAAAGACTGAAACTGTCTGCTATCTGAAGCTCTCAAGCTGCTTTTGTAACCGGGGAAGAAGGGTATCATCAGCATAGGAGTGTAATTTTGCTAACAATATAATTTATTATACAGTGATTAAAGTTCTTCCTTGCAGTGATGGATTCTGGTCCATTACAGAATTTTTTGAATATTTTTTTTGTCAGTGTCAGAACAAAAAAGTAGAGCAAGATGTCGATTTTTATCTGGATGCTGTAACACAAGTGTAGTTTTGCTGCATTTCACTGTAGGCTTAAGTCAGAACTTTTATCTGCTACGTAAAGTCTGCTCTGTGTATGAGGCTTTTATTGTGGTAGGGAGCATCAGCGTGCACTTCCTGCCATGTCTGGACTTTTATTTTGGGATCTGTAGTGCTGTATATTTTTGACCAAAGAAAAAAAAATCTACCAGGGAAATAAACCAAGTATGTAACGTGTCAAGGTTTACCGTTACCGTCCAACCACGACCCTTTTAGCAGAAAAACAAAACACCGAGCCGCTCAGCTCCTGCTTCTTGCTACTGTTACCACAGCAACTTACGCTTGTTGTGATGTCACGCACAAACCCCACATACAGTAGTGTCGTTGTCTTGTTGGTATGGTTGCCGCCAACAGTTACCAGTGTTGGGTGTTCCAATGTACCATTAACATCAAACCTGGACTAGCTCTTTGTATGAATGGGAACCTTCAACAACAACAAAAAACACGGACAACTTAGTAGCAGCTTTTCTTTTTAAAATGGCTTCCCTCCAGCCCAGTAAAGGGTTAGTGCTTGCTTAGCACCAGTCTTTAGCACTTGCACGGCAAAAACTGAAATCTAATCAAGTCATTATGTCTTATTTTTAGTAACATTTGTCTTACTGTTCTTGATTTGAGCCACATTTACTAGACAAGGTCATAAAAATGTCTCATTTCAAGTTTTTTAAAGACAAAAATGAGGCATCAATTGCTTGTAACATGTAAAAAAAAAATCTGCCAATGGGATAAGTTGAAGCTTCTTGTTTTAAGACATCTTTCTAATTTCAAGAAACTTCCGGGGCAAATTCGTCTTATCCCATTGGCAGATTTTTTTTATACTTGTTACAAGCAATTTACACCTCATTTTTGTCTTTAAAAAACTTGAAATAAGACATTTTTATGACCTGGTCTGGTGAATGTGGCTCAAATTAAGAACAATAAGACAATTTTTACTACAAATAAGACAGAATGACTCACTTGGATTTCTGTTTTTGCAGTGTGGAGGTGGTGCTTTGTTAGTGGTATCCCTGGTTCTAGCCTGGAAATTGCACTCGCCCCAGCTTGGTTGAAAAGGGTATTTACTGAGAAAGTGTTGTTACAAACGAGACGGGTCTTGGTCTGGAGGCCACATTATGAAGTTCTTGATCTCATCTCAGACTCGAGAGCATTTGGTCTCAGTCTCTGGATTGTCCAAGACAGGCTTAGACCAGCACTGATCTGCTATTCCTCAGCTTCATTAGTGTATTAATGATTGAAAATTAATGTTCAGTTGAACTTTTCCTAATTTATTCATGTTATTGTTTGACTTAAAACATCTAACATTAGCTCTGTTCTGCTTCCTTGGAAATTCCTTTGAGTGCCTTATGTGTGAGACACCTGCAAAAACTGGGACATCAGTCCATCTTATTTTAGTCACTCTGGACCTATCAGTAGCTTATAAATGTATTCAAGGATTTTTTTTTTTTTTTGCAAGAGTTGAATTGAACAGGTTAGTTCAGGTTTGAGAATTCTTCATGTTGTAGACACCTTGTTTTTGTCTGTCAAATGTATTCAAAAGAAAACTAGATTAGAGAGAGGAGAGGATGCTCTTTAACAGTTCAACCCTGTCATGGTTTTGAAAAGTGAATTTATATAGTCTTGGTCTTGGTGTCAACCACAGACTGTATAATGAGTGGACGTAAGGACGTTCGGCTCAAACTGAAGCCTCCAGCAGCTGCCCCGCCCCCTGGTGTCTGGCTGCAGTATAGGTCATAAGCCCCGCCTCCCCATGTATTCCAGATATGAGCCGGGAAAACTTAAAAAAATTACGATACCTGGTAGAAATGTTTCTCTCATCCTTGCTCTAAGGTAGTATGACGATCTGGCTGCATGGTGTTCAGGTGTTTTTTTTCTGAGAAGTTAGTTTCTCATTAGTAATTGGATATAAGTTTCGTATTACGATAGTTGACAGCTGCCGTTCATGAGTAGTTTTTATCGGGGATATAAGAAACTTCAGGAAAGAGCCAAAAGGAGACTAAACCTTCTGAAGAAGAAGAAATGAATATTTTTATTTCTCTTTTTTACTCAGCTCCACCGGAAATTCTCTACTGCACAGACTCTGACTGCACAATGGCGGCTAGAGAAACGGGGTTTTTTGGCTTCAAAAATGTAGAACGGTGACGGGCGGAAGCACGCTGTCCATTCTATATACAGTCAATGGTCTCAACTTGTCTTGGTCTTGGTCTTGACTTGGTGTTGACTCTCACAAGTCTTGGCCTTGTCCCAGTGTCTCGGTGCATTCTGTTCTCAGATAGTGTGGGTTTGAACACAACAGTAGGCTGAGAGTTTCTATACTTGGCAGTAATTGTTCAACCAAAGGCTCCTGGTCTCTAAAGATCCAGATTGGATCCAGACTTGACAGATTCACACCCCTCATCAACTGATGGATCTCCACACTCCCATCCAAATCTCTTGCTGTTACACACAGTGAGTAGAGCACAGGACAAATAAATTTACATGACTTTGAATTCTCTTTGTCCCCCCCTTAGCAAACCCCCAGCTGTGCCAACAAGGAACACCTCTTTGACTGAAAGATATTTCTCCTCTGGACTTTATCGTTGTTGTTTTCAGCAGATAGAAGAGAAAAGAGTTTACTTAATTGTACCTTTGGGGAAGTTAATTTTGACTTTGCTGCATTTCCACAAGCAATAAATGCAGCACCCAATCTACAGCCATAAAGCATCACATAAATCAATAAAAACAATTTTAGAAAGAGGTACACAAGGACTTTCAGTACTACAAATTGCCATACAAAGTGTTTCATGAGATTTTATGGAAACTTGGTAATAAAAGATTTCTGCTCACTCATTTGGCATGCGCTCCTTGTCGAGTGTGAGACACATCTCTGTGTTTGGGGGATAGTTATGAGTGCAGTTCAGTCCTTCAATTGCTGATAATTGCGAGATCTTTCTCAGTTAAAGTGCCAGTCTTTGCAACAACAGTCTTCTCCTGCAATCGTCTTCAAACTTGTTCCACGTTAATGTCGCTGAGGCTTCTTTTTCTTTCAGCATCAGCCACTGTAACGCCTCACACATAGAGCTGTAACACGTCCTGACTGCCACAACCCGTCCCCATAAAACCCCCTCAGGTACTCCCAACAAATTACTTAGTGGGCTCAACCATTGAACTGAAATAATGTGATGTGGAGTGTTGCATGCCTGAGGGTTCATGCCATGCTACCCCAGGCTTGGGTAGAATGCACTGATGTGGACCAAGCTAGCCCAACATAGAAAGAGAGGAAACCACCAGCTGACAACGCCTGTGGCTCTCACTTGCAGACAAATAGCCTGCTGATGTTGTGTGTGAGGCATCAGCAGTCTGCCCAGTGCAGTTCCATCCAAGATTCATGTGGTGCTACACAGAGAAAGGGCAGCCAAAGAGCACCTCCCAGAGGTTTTTTTTTCTTCTGATATAATGCATTGCAACACCTCTGTGGTGCACGAGGCCTCTGTAGGCTTCTCTTACACCTTTCTTTTCTTTGCTTTTCTTTTCCAAGCATGCATTTTTAAATTTACACGACGCTTAAGCATGAAAGGATAGAAACTCTGGGTGCTTTATTGTGTTGTCTTTAACCCCTCAGATGCATTCATGTAAAAAGCCTGTGTCAAGAATTTCCTCAAGTGTGTTTTGAACAATGTTTCAATTTTTTCTTTTTTCGAAAAGATTATTTCAGAGATTCTTTCATATCCCTTTTCGTCTGAGCTGGTGCTAATGCTAGTTACGGTACAGTGCCTGGGTTAGCACTTTTTTGTGTTTCCACCATAGACTGTATAATGATTGGACGTAACGACGTTAGGCTCAAACTGAAGCCTCCAGCAGATGCCCCGCCCCCTGGTGTCTGGCTGCAGTATAGGTCATAAGCCCCGCCCCCTGGTGTCTGGCTGCAGTATAGGTCATAAGCCCCGCCTCCCCATGTATTCCAGATATGAGCCAGGAAAACTTAAAAAATTACGATACCTGGTAGAAACGTTTCTCTCATCTTTACTCTAAGGTGGTATGATGATGTCATTTGGCTGCATGGTGTTCAGGTGTTTTTTTTTCTGAGAAGTTAGTTTCTCATTAGTTACTGGACGTTAAAAACCGTGATATAAGTTTCGTTTTACGATAGTTGACAGCTGCCGTTAGTGAGTAGTTTTTATCAGGGATATAAGAAACTTCGGGAAAGAGCCAAAAGGAGACTAAACCTTCTGAAGAAGAAGAAATAAATATTTTCATTTCTCGTTTTTACTTGGCTCCACTGGAAATTCTCTACTGCGCAGACTCTGGCTGCACAATGGTAGAGAAACAGGTTTTTTTGGCTTCAAAAACGTAGAACGGTGACAGGCGGAAGCAAGCTGTCCATTCTATATACCATCATTGGTTTCCACTGACAAACTACAGGCCCCAAGTGCCTAATACTGGTGCTTTAAAAGCATCGACTTATTCTTATTAACAAATGTGAAAACAGACAGTTTTCAAGCGGCCTAGTGAGTTGTTTTTTATTTTGTTAGTTTCTCATTCAAAACTTGACGTAGCGGTTACATTTTTTCATTATCTCATAGTTAATTATGATCAGTAACATGGGGATTGCACTTCTTTTAATGGACCATTATATATCGTAATTGAACACTGTGTCATTGACACCCTGAGTAACAAAACTTTATGAAAAAAAAAGAGATTGACTAAAGCCTTGATAAGTAAATCACAGAAAATATGTAGCCTTTAGCAGTGTTTTTTTCTTTAATCTAGATCTGTATTTAGGCTCGTAAAGCAGGTGCTCTTGGGTATATGGCTACATATAAAGTAAGTTACCAGCACTTTACAGAGGTGCAGTGACTTGGCTCCAACTCATAGACTGTATAAAACATGGACGTAGTCTCCGTGACGTCACCCGTCTGTTACTGCAGCTCTGTTTTGAGGCTAAATGACGGGCGCGGCCATATTGGAAATGGGACGAGTGACGAGTGCCCAAACTCACAGCCATTGGCCGCCCGTTAGTCACGTGATCTGTGCTGCGGCTCTGATTGGGTAAGCTCTTAGTCCTAATATCTTCCAAACGGCCGAGTTAGAAAAAAATTCACCCCCCCCACAGTGGGAGCCGTTAGCAAAATTAGCGATCCAGACGGGAGACAGAGTTTGTACCAGGCTTTAAATACGCTGATCACGGCTCTAAAAATGGCCCTTTTCCCGTCTGCTTGTACAGTACTTCCGGTGCTTCTGGAGCCAGCCTCAAGCGGTCACTTGAGGAACAGCAGCTTTTTAGCACTTCCGTGTTGTCTCATTTTTTCAGACCGGAGGTTGCCGCTCGCTCCAACTTAGCTCTTTGCCTATGGAAAACAAACCTGTTTTTTTGGAAAAACGTAGTTAGAACCAACTAACAACCAAGCACTAGCTCAAGCTATATTTCTCAGCCAGATTATAAAACAGTGTAAGAGTGAGTGCTCTGCATCATTCAATAGCTACATTGGGTTGCAGAAATTAGGAAATTTTCAAAGTTGGTAACTTTGCAATAGAAATTTTCAGATATTAACAGGATACTTTGGAAAATTTGGGGTATTGAGAATAACTGCATTTACCTGGTCATAAACATGGATGAATATTCAACACTGTGGTTTGTCACATGCAGACATACAGTACAGGCTAAAAGTTTGGACACATTCTCATTCAATTTGCATTTTCTCTATTTTCATGACTATTTACTGGACTGACTGACTTCATTTTTTTAAGGTAATGATGGCCACTCGTTTTTCTTTAGTTAGCTGATTGGTTCTTGCCATGATAGGAATTTTAACAGTTGTCCAATAGGAGTGTTGGCTGTGTTTTAACCTGACTTCTACACAACACAACTGATGGTCCCAACCCCATTGATAAAGCCAGAAATTCCACTTATTAACCCTGATAAGGCACAGCTGTGAAGAGAAAACCATTTTAGGTGACGACCTCTTGAAGCTCATCCAGAGAAAGCCAAGAGTGTGCAAAGCAGTAATCAGAGTAAAGGGTGGTTATTTTAAAGACACTAGAATATGAAACATGTTTTCAGTTATTTCTTTTTTTGTTGAGTACATAACTCCACATGCTTATTCATAGTTTTGATGCCTTCAGTGAGAATCTACGATGTAAATAGTCATGAAAATAAAGAAAACACATTGAATGAGAAGGTGTGTCCAATTTTTTGGCCTGTCCTGTACATGCAAAGAGTCTAACTGCTATGAGTATTGGCATAGATATTTTTCATAAAAAAAAACATACATTTAACATTTGCTAGCCTCTAATAATGATCCACATTTTGATGATCATTTGCTACTTTAACTTAAACATGTCCATTACTTAATGTTGAACCATACCATCAAATACATGGAGCTCAGTACAATCATCAAAACTTATCCTGAGAGAACTTTTAGACTCTAAACCCAGCGTTTCAGTGGAAATGCGAGTGGCTTGGATTTGTTTGCACATGTGATTCATGTTACTCAGTCGAATTTGCATTCAATTGAGCTGTTTCCAACCAATTTCAGAAAACCTCATTCAAATTGATAACAAGAAAGAGGAAAAAGACAATTTCTAAAATGTCTTAACCGAATTTCCCCAGAAATTTTATGAAAAAAAAAATCATTCAAATTGGCAGCAACAATACCAAGAAAATAACCAATTTTTCGGAGCTATAAATATCTTGGAAGCTTTACTAAAATTACTGGAATTTTTCACCCCTTTGCAACCCTCCTACATCTCATGTTACACACCAGCAGCAAAGATGGACACAGTAGAACTCATGTTGGTGCTAATGTTTTGTATGATACATTTCTACCTTTAAGATAAATTGACAGAAGAATGTGTACATGGGTCAATGACAAAAAGAGGGTCTAAAAACTTATTTTTAAAAAGTTCTTTGAAAATGGATAAAAACATATTTCTGAGAGAAGAATTATGTTTTCCAACAGATTTCAGTAGTCGACCAACATTTCAAAGATTTAGGTTCATAGTTTTTTACTATTTTTAATTTGAGCACCCAAAAATGTCAGGTGGTGCAACCAAATATATGAAAATATATTTATATGTTCCTGTTATTTTTTCTGTGTGAAATTATTGGCAAGTATCTCTCAAGTGTCTGTAGTGACTCATACATTTTCATTTTGTGTGTTTCATTTCTTTTATTTGTGAATAAGATAAATAATTTGATGTTAAAATAACATTTCACATTATTACATTGGTTGTTCCACCTGACATGGAAATTGTTCCAGTCACCAATGAAGTGAAAAAACCTTTTTTATCAGTATTTCAGAGAAATCTACAAACTTTTCCACTTGGTCACAAATGTCATTTGGGCTCCTCTGGCTGATGCAGTTTCCTGTTTTATTCTCTCCACTTTAAAATAAAAGTCTAATGTTACGGTTGCACCACCCTGACATTTGACAAGGTGAAAATTACCGGACAAAAGTTTTTTACATTTCTCAACAGCTTTAAAATTCTTTTTATTTGCAAAGAATGTTTTATTTAAAAAGGTTCAAGCATAAAATAATGCCACTGTATTTTTAATTTCCATTTACAAATACTGACATTCAATTTTTAGAGTTTAATTACTGTGGATACTTGTCAGGACGGTTGCACCACCTGACATTTTGGGGGTTTGAGGAACCAAAACACAAAAAAACATGTTATATTTTAATAGTTTAAAGATGTGTTCAAATAACACAGGTTTCATAGAATAAAGAAATACATGTGATGAAATACTCAATTCATGATGGAAGGAAATATTGCACTCGGACACAAAAAAAGGGACGTCATGTCATTGACCTACATAAGTATTAACAGCCTTTCACTATACACAAGATCATGTTAGAAGTAAAGCCTGACCAATATGTTTTTTTTGGGGGCCGATGCCAAAACTGGGTGCAAAAAAGCCAATATCCGATATATCAGCCCATATCTGATAAACTGGCTGATATCCCATTATTTCACTGATACGTGAAGTGAGAACATTGGCACACGGGATATATACTGTACATCGACACAAGTTTTTATAATACCCAAAATGTGATTCAAGACAAAGGAGCAGAACACAAAAACATTAAAACAAGGAACTTCAGCTAATTGGAGGTGTTTTTGAACCAATACATTAAGTGTTTTTAAAAGGCTCATTCCCAAAAACATCTAAGCATTATCAATTTATCATATTTACTAGCTATTGAAAAGTTCAATCTTCCATTTAATGCAAAGGACTGAACTAGATTTTAGGTACCAATGTAGCTACTTTCAGAACATGCGATGAATAAGGTTACAACAAAATACTTTGAATGTTTTTGAAAAATCATTTTAATGAAGACATTAACTTGTGAATTTATTGGCCCAGGTTAATCCTGGATGACATTATGAAACTTACACAATGTGAAAAAAAGCCATATTATAGTCTTATATTGGATTAAAAAAAAAAAAAAAAATTATACATTGGCTACATAATGGCAAATGTTGATTGATCTGTGACACTCTATCATTGGCCCGATTCTCTGGCCTGATTGATTAATTGGTCGGGCTCTAGTCAGAAGTTTTGGAACATAATACATATGCAGTACACATTAATACTGACCATGTATAGGAATATGTCAGAAACTATGTACTGATCTATTTGACTTTTTCTGTAATGTTCGAGTTTTATTAACTACAGCCAAGACCCACGTTAAATGCAAAAAAACCAAGTGTTTCTTTGAAGACTTAGACTGTTAACTAGCTGTCTTGCTATGCACAAGATCATGAGCTGTAAGGGCAGCACATTTATTGTTGACAAGCAAAGTGAGAGAGTCATTGAGTACTGCCCTACGCTACAGTAGGCCAAGTGAACTAGCACCTCCAAGATTACAAGAGAATAGATGGAGAAAGGATGGATATCTCTTAAGACAGAGAGACAGAAACCAGCTGCTTTTCTTCACACACATTTGTCTTCGGCAATTTCAGGAATCTGCCACCCAAAGCCTGTTTCTGTTTCCTTGTTAGATAAGGAACAAAAAAACCTTCAAATGATCGCCGATGGAGATTGAGAAGTGGAGAGAGAAGCGCTGTATGTGGGGGCGAACTGGCCTGTCAGGGACATAAAGGATGAGGCAAGGAGGAAAAAGACTGAGTTAGGAGCAAAGAGAGAGAGACGGAGTGGGATAAAATAGAGGCACGTGGGGCAGATGAGGAATGGGGATGCCAGGCAAGTGGCAGAGCAGCAGAGGAAGACAGTGATGTAGTGGTAGAGGGCGGAAGAAGGGAGGAACAGAGGAGGAATAATGGATGAGGACAATAAAAGTGCATTAGAGCAGAAGGTGGTGTGTATGTGTGTGTCTGTGTGGATGAGAGCTTTGCATGAGATCCCCAGACTGGGAATGACATGTGCCTACACCTGTATGTACATCTACTCATTTCATCTTCTGGTAGAAGCTGACATGATCCAGTTTAACCTCCAGCATAATGCACCGCTCAGTCTTTAAGGAGGGAGGCAGAAATTCTTTATGGATTAGAACAATTGTCCATTATGGTGTGGTTTTGTGAACTCAGCAGTGCTCTAACAATGTGGTTTCCTGAAGCCCGCCAGGCAGCATCCACAGAGCATTTCCATGCAGGCAGACAACCTTTCCAAGTGATTCTGTCAGAAAAAAAAACAAATTCAGTCAGAGATGTTTCCATGTTTGAGTTTAATCAGCTGTGGTTTTAAAGAAAATGCTCCAAACTCCATCTTCACCCACTCGTCTCCCTCTGCAACTCCTCTCCAAGCCTCAGCCTCCTGCACATCCACATGCAAGTTCACACAGTCACACACTCACTCCCACACATGCTCTCATCTGGCCCCTGCAGAAGCCTGTCACTGTGAGTGGCCCACTGCCATTGGAGGATAAACTACCTGTCATGCCGACGACTTTCTGTGGAATTCATATCAGAGGCAAAACAAAGGAGGTGCTGAGGTCACGGGGCATCACTCTTAAATTATTCATCCTCTGCTTCCTCCTTCCGAATCCTCTCNAAAAAAAACAAATTCAGTCAGAGATGTTTCCATGTTTGAGTTTAATCAGCTGTGGTTTTAAAGAAAATGCTCCAAACTCCATCTTCACCCACTCGTCTCCCTCTGCAACTCCTCTCCAAGCCTCAGCCTCCTGCACATCCACATGCAAGTTCACACAGTCACACACTCACTCCCACACATGCTCTCATCTGGCCCCTGCAGAAGCCTGTCACTGTGAGTGGCCCACTGCCATTGGAGGATAAACTACCTGTCATGCCGACGACTTTCTGTGGAATTCATATCAGAGGCAAAACAAAGGAGGTGCTGAGGTCACGGGGCATCACTCTTAAATTATTCATCCTCTGCTTCCTCCTTCCGAATCCTCTCTGCCTGTCGCCTACTTTGTTCTGCCAGTTTACAACAAGGGCAACTGTCAGCCTCTTCTCCATCTTCAATTTTTAGGAATGTATAGCAAAAAAAAGAAAAACATTGTTGAGAAAAAGTGCTTTAGAAAAGTTTGAGAATGAAGATTCCGGAGGGCATATTTATACTTAATCATGTTTGAAAGGGCGGTGAATGTCTCCTACCACTGAAGGTCACAGCATCATGAAATTTTAAAATCTGCCTCCTACTTGTTGTTTGGTCGTCTTGCGTGCATAATTGATCAGTGTCCCCGGAGCTTCTTGTTCACACACACACACTCTCAGGATGCTCCCATACACTGGAAAACTCTACAGCTTTCTTGGCTGGAGTTATCATGACTGAGTTATTAAATATCTACTTCTTACTAGTTTTTATTTTATTTTATTTTATTTATTTTAATGAAGCTGACTTGAATTAATTGAGTAGCTAAAAAGGCTGGAGCTGCCTTTTTTTAATTTCACACTTAAGTCCAGTAGGTGGCAGTATTACAAGGGAAAGTAGAAGAAGATACAGGAACGCCCGAAGTTGGGCACGGAGTTCACTCAACTTAAGCTGCACTATGAACTGCACTGACAGATTTCAACATTGAGTTTTCCCCTCCCATGCATGAGTCCCCTTATTTAACGTAGCATTAGCATAACATTTGCTCACTGATGAGTCAAACAGAAGGCAGCAGTAGCTCAGCATAGAGACTTGACTTGGTAACCTGGGGGTCACTGGTACAAGTTCCCGCATAGATCAAGTTTGGGAATTGGGCTGATTGCTAACAGTTAGCATAATTTGCGCTATGGAATTCCGAAACTGGCCATTATTGTGAACTTGCTTGGAAGTGCCTGGGCAATACCCCCCCCCAACACCAGTTGACATTTGTTGCATGGATGTATGTAAGAAGCACACTGCTATGAAACTTTGTACTTCAAGTACAACTGTTACCCAACTGTTTAGCAAAGCTACAGCTTTGAAGTTGCACCCAGAATGCCTTTGATGAATGATGAATCACGCTTGTGGCAAAGGCTGCCAATGTTTCGCCACAGTCCAGCTGTTTAAGTTCCATGGCATAGACTGGCTGTCTACGCTCTACTCTC
The DNA here is from genome assembly GCA_008086565.1 of Thalassoma bifasciatum. Lineage (NCBI taxonomy): Eukaryota > Metazoa > Chordata > Actinopteri > Labriformes > Labridae > Thalassoma > Thalassoma bifasciatum. The sequence continues at coordinate 87,210 of RPOG01001477.1, forward strand.
TGTGCTTTAGTACTGCTGTACAAAGGGCTGTTTGCATGACAACATTGTCAGGGTGAAACTCGAAGATATCTTTGTGTTTCGGCCTCCTGTTTATGGGTCAATGACGTGACGTCCCTTTTTTTGTGTCCGAGTGCAATATTTCCTTCCATCATGAATTGAATATTTCATCACATGTATTTCTTTATTCTATGAAACCTGTGTTATTTGAACACATCTTTAAACTATTAAAATATAACATGTTTTTTTGTGTTTTGGTTCCTCAAACCCCCAAAATGTCAGGTGGTGCAACCGTCCTGACAAGTATCCACAGTAATTAAACTCTAAAAATTGAATGTCAGTTATTGTAAATGGAAATTAAAAATACAGTGGCATTATTTTATGCTTGAACCTTTTTAAATAAAACATTCTTTGCAAATAAAAAGAATTTTAAAGCTGTTGAGAAATGTAAAAATCTTTTGTCCCGTAATTTTCACCTTGTCAAATGTCAGGGTGGTGCAACCGTAACATTAGACTTTTATTTTAAAGTGAAGAGAATAAAACAGGAAACAGGAAACTGCATCAGCCAGAGGAGCCCAAATGACATTTGTGACCAAGTGGAAAAGTTTGTAGATTTCTCTGAAATACTGATAAAAAAGGTTTTTTCACTTCATTGGTGACTGGAACAATTTCCATGTCAGGTGGTACAACCAATGTAATAATGTGAAATGTTATTTTAACATCAAATTATTTATCTTATTCACAAATAAAAGAAATGAAACACACAAAATGAAAATGTATGAGTCACTACAGACACTTGAGAGATACTTGCCAATAATTTCACACAGAAAAAATAACAGGAACATATAAATATATTTTCATATATTTGGTTGTGCCACCTGACATTTTTGGGTGCTCGAATTAAAAATACTAAAAAATAATGAACCTAAAAACTTTGAAATGTTGGTCAACTACTGAAATCTGTTAGAAAACATAATTCTTCTCTCAGAAATATGTTTTTATCCATTTTCAAAGAACTTTTAAAAAATAAGTTTTTAGACCCTCATTTTGTCATTGACCCATATACAGAAACGGCATTATAGCGGGCCTGAAATCTTTGAAAACAGCCTCCAGAGTAAATTTTTCTCCAGCGCCGCTTCACTTTTGCTGTGGAGACATTGAAGCCATTTTTAGTGGAAATGTTGACATCACTCTCCGCTTTGTACGTGTGCTTCACACTTTCAATGTAGCATGGCTATGCACCAACTAGACAACAGCAGTTACAATTATGGCCAACCATGTTGTGCTTGTGCGGATGAATCTGCCTTTCAACAAAATGTGCATCTGTTGCACCACTTCTGACATCAGTGAAGAGGTTTTTCAACGTGAACACCAAATGATCAGCTCACCTCTTCTTCAGCTCCTAAACCGTTGTTGTGTATACGGCTCTAACAGTTGTGTCTCCAACTACAGTCCTGTCAGGAAATATAACAGGAGTTATCTAAAGTTTGTCATCAAACCTTTTTTCAAAAGTATGAATGTTATAGGGTAGAATGTTGGGTTAGAAAAGAGCAATATTTTATTTTTGGATTATGCACATTATCAAGTTGAAACAACTGAAAGCTCCAAGTTAAATTAAAACGTTGATTTGAAGGAAGTTGAATTATTAAGTTCATTTGACTTAATCAAGTGTGTTAATTTAACTTACTCACATAATTTAAAAGAACTTAATTCATGTAAGTGTTACCTATTGAAACAATCCGATTAAGTTGGTCCAACTGTTTCCTTTATAATGGCCCATTTAAGTAACTTGAGCTCAAATGAATTAGTTTCTGAACTTATACAGTGTAAGTTAATAAACTTAAATGATTCAAGGCAACCGGTTTCCTCAAATCATTGGAGTTGAACTTACTCATCAGGTTTCACAGTGTTCGTGTGTACAGCCCCTCAGTGTTTCTGTGGAAACGCAGATTTTTTTAGGGCCCTAAAAAAATGGTGTTTCTCTGAAGAACTCTTAATGAAATTTCCTGCAATGTATTCATGCCTGATTTGAAAATTTGAAATTGTTAAGAATACTTTTCTTTAATTTTGTGGTTTTTGTTTGACGGCTGTTTTTTGTTTTTGTTTTTTTTAACACTGCACTGTGTATTGGATTACTGCATGTGACTGAATAATGGTATAATGCTGGTAAGAGGGTTGCCAGTGTTTGAGCCCGACCGGTCATAGCATGTCCCCGATTAATCATCATCAGTCTTATGTAGCCTATAGAAACTTTTTTCTGTGGAGACATTCTGTCATTCCTGCTCCTGTGTGTCTGTGTCAGGCTGCATGCTGCACTCTGCCTGAGTGCCCAGCCCCTCCCCCTCACACACCTGCCATGCTCATCAGTCCCTATGTTGACTGTTTTAAAATTGAAGCTCCTAGTTTTATTTTTTCAATGCTCTGTCCCTTTGTTTTGAATCATGTTTTGGGTATTATAACAATTTGTGTTCATGTACAGTATATATCCTTTGCATATCAATGGTTATATTTCATGTATCAACAGATGTGTGGGATATTGACTGGTTTATCGGAAATTGGCCAGATTATTTGGTATCGGTCAATATAACGGACATTGGCCGTTTTTTGCCTCCAGTATCGGTATCAACCCGGAAAAATCCCATATTGTTCGGGCTCCAGTCAGTATTTTACCATTGTTGAACAGTGATTTTTTTTTACACTGTATCAAGTTTTATGTACTAAGTCATAAGTGTAATGGACTTAATCAACAAGCTTCGATAAAGTAATTTTGATTAGTCTGAACTAAACCAAGAGAAGACAGTATAAAATCTTCAGTTAGTCCAACAGACAAAATCTATTTTATGTTTCTAAGGTCATGAACTCTGTGGTTCCTGAACTCCACTGTTCTGTTCTCTCTGATTTCAGACTCACTTATCTGCCATGGGCTTGACTAACGCCTGGGACCAGAAGCTGGCAGATTTCTCCGGGATATCCGGGAAGAGTGCGGAGAAGCTGTATCTTGGTGGAGTCCTGCACTGGGCCTCTCTGGAGCTGAGCGCTGAAGCCGGGGGAGGAGGTGCAGAGCTGGAGGAGGAGCACGTGGAGAAGCCTAAACTCTTCTACGCTGATCATCCTTTCATTTTCCTAGTCAGAGACAACACTTCTGGAGCTCTGCTGCTGATGGGAGCTCTGGACCATGCAGAGGGGGAGGCCCTCCATGATGAGCTCTGACATATGTCCCCCTTTTTTTTCCTGCTATTTCTGACTTTGTCTCTCTTTGACACCCTCTCTTAAAGACAACACACTGGTTTCTAAGTCGAGACATTGTCATTCACAGTGGCACCCTATCACATCAGACTCGGCTGGCTGTCACACATTGACACTGCATCCTCTCACACTGACTGACACTGACACTGCCATACCCGACACTTACACTGTCACACACACACACACACACACACATTCTAACACCTACATGGCAAACTTGAATAAAAATACTGTACAAGATATTACTGAAGCTGACAGACATGGAAAGAAACACCAACTTGGTGGAGCTCTCTGCCTTTTCACTTTATCACACATGTGCTCCCACACACACACATACATTCAAGGACTCAATGATCAAGTCAACACAAACAAGACTGCAGTGCCAAACAGTAACATGCTGACAGGCAGAAGTGGTTACACTGACACAACACTTACAACAGCATCAACAAAGAGCCCGACAAAGCGCTCGGCTCCCTGTGACTCTTGAATCCTCTCTGTCAAACAGCAGAGCAGGTGGACACGTCTGAGTGTGTGTGAGTGTGTGTGTGTGTGGTGACCCCGCAGATCAAGGGTGTCCATGTGGTTTGCTCCAGGAGCTGGCAGAGACCTATCGCTGGTCCCCTGGGCTGCATCTCAAGAAGACTGATGGATCAGCCAAGTGCTTATTGATGAGCAAGCTCAATGCTAATGGCCATAATGAGTCACAAGGCTTGTCAACAACACAGAGAGGGCAGGGAACCTTTTAATCTCTTAATACCATCAGGGATCGATGACAGTGTTATGCCACTGGATACAAACATGTCTGGAAGAGCCGGACTTAAATGTATCAACCTGACGCTGAAGTTGGTTACAGGATTTAGAAAAGGTATTGATTTCATTTTGTATATTTTGTTTCTGTTAGTTTTTATCTGTCACTGCACTGTAAGACTTTGATGTAATGTAGTGTACTGTATTTTGATATGACAGTGTAATACTGTAATAAACAATGCATTCTGGGGATTTTAACACTCATCTATGGTCCTAACAGTCAAATACCCATAACCAAGCATTGTCCCATTTTACTTCCTGTNACCGTCCTGACAAGTATCCACAGTAATTAAACTCTAAAAATTGAATGTCAGTTATTGTAAATGGAAATTAAAAATACAGTGGCATTATTTTATGCTTGAACCTTTTTAAATAAAACATTCTTTGCAAATAAAAAGAATTTTAAAGCTGTTGAGAAATGTAAAAAACTTTTGTCCCGTAATTTTCACCTTGTCAAATGTCAGGGTGGTGCAACCGTAACATTAGACTTTTATTTTAAAGTGAAGAGAATAAAACAGGAAACAGGAAACTGCATCAGCCAGAGGAGCCCAAATGACATTTGTGACCAAGTGGAAAAGTTTGTAGATTTCTCTGAAATACTGATAAAAAAGGTTTTTTCACTTCATTGGTGACTGGAACAATTTCCATGTCAGGTGGTACAACCAATGTAATAATGTGAAATGTTATTTTAACATCAAATTATTTATCTTATTCACAAATAAAAGAAATGAAACACACAAAATGAAAATGTATGAGTCACTACAGACACTTGAGAGATACTTGCCAATAATTTCACACAGAAAAAATAACAGGAACATATAAATATATTTTCATATATTTGGTTGCGCCACCTGACATTTTTGGGTGCTCAAATTAAAAATACTAAAAAATAATGAACCTAAAAACTTTGAAATGTTGGTCAACTACTGAAATCTGTTAGAAAACATAATTCTCCACTCAGAAATATGTTTTTATCCATTGTAAAAGAACTTATTAAAAATGCGTTTTTAGACCCTCTTTTTTTCATTGACCCTTATTCTTTTACAGGAAAAACACTGTAAAATTATGCTGAACTACAGGCATCAGTTTCACCAGTAAATCACTGTAACTTCACACTAAAAAGTTTTACAGAGTGGATAGTGGACCTGGAATGGGATTATCAGTTATTAGACCGTAAAGGGCATCACAGGCTATCAGTGCCCAGAAATACTTTTCTGTAATCCTAATTTTTTTACAGTCAAACAACAAAATGTGTGGTCCAGTCCTCAAAGTAATGAGAAGAATGGTCCCTCTTTGTTATTCCTCTCATGTTTCCATGTTTTATTGTTCATGACAAATTTTGCTGCAGCCACTCAGGCTCCTGTACAGTATTTCTTGGAAGTAAAAATGTAAATGTGCTACATCTGCCCTGTCATGGTGCTGCGCTTCAACGTCTAGACTCACAGCTGGTCCGTCTAACGCACGGCATAATGAATCTGTGCCACTTTTGCTTTAGTGCAACAGCCTTGACCCTAATTTAGCCCTTTGCACAGGTCTGCTCAGCAACAGCATCTGCATCTATGTCTGTGTGTGAGTGTGTGTGTGTGTGTGTGTGTTGATGCACTGTTCACTTGTGCATTCATGTGTGAATAAAGCGACCACGGTGACCTCTCTGCAGTGGCCCTCTGTGCAGCAGAGTCTTGTAAAGGGCAGACTTGCTGCAGGTATAGTTTTGCTCTGAATAAACCCAGGAGCTCAATTTAGACGAAGCCACGATGGATCGGAGGGCGGCTGCTGTGAGCACATCAATCCTGCTCATTCCAACAGCAGCTCCCTGCTGCTTCACCTTCACATTTTATTCAGCTCAGAACACGTACAAACACATGCATGTCCACATCCGCTCACAGGAAGGCAGACGTACTCCGACTTCGAATCAAAAACAGGTCTTAGTGATGTAGAGCTCAGCTGGGAGGTGAAGTTTCATACACCAATGTAAAAATAAATGTTTGATATCATTTACTTTTTAATGTAGATGTTTTATTGGCATTTTTTAAGGCTTCAAAACACATAGTTGGGAAAAATATATTTGAGCCCCTGCTGGTTTTTGTAAGTTTGCCCACTATCAAAGCAATGATCAGTCTGTTGATTCAACAGTAGATTTATTAGACACAACAATAACGAAAAAGTCCAGAAAAATACATCCCAAAAAATGTCTGAATTAATGTGCATTTTTATGAATGAAACAAGTATTTGATCCCTTTATAAATTGTGTTTTGGTACTTGATGGAAAAACCTTTGTTTGCAATCACAAAGACTCTTTGGAGACAGGTCTTTGGTCTGTGGACAGGTGTCTCTCTTAAAGGTAATGAGCTGGGAGGGCCCCCAGTGTCGGCTCGTTACCTGTATAAAACACACCTGGGGGCCAGATATTTGGCTGACTGATGGGAGATCAAATACTTATCTCATTCATAAAAATGCACATTAATTTATAACTTTTTCAGCGTGTATTCTTCTGGATATTTTTTAAGGTCTTTGTAAATAGTGTTAATTTTATTCTTTGTAAAAAGTGCAAGTTTTTTTTGTTTTTTTTTTTCTTCTAACATTTTTAATTTCCAATAACTATCTATCATAGTAATAAAGATAATGGTAACAGTAATGATCATAATAATAATAACGATTATTGTTGCTGTTGTTGTCGTCATTATTATTATTATTATTATTATTATTATTATTATTATTATTATATATTTTCTATCTTATTTATTTCTTTATTTTAATTTGAATTCTACTTTTTTCTATTTTATTATTTTATTTTTATTTTATTGTTGCATTTTTAGCACTTGGAATGTTTGTATGCTGCTGTGACATATTCTATCGTTCTGTCTGTGTTCAAATAAATCTACTGTTGAGTTAACAGACTGATCATTGCTTTGATAGTGGGCAAACTTACAAAATCAGCAGCTGTTCTTTTTTTTTTTTCCCTTACTGTAGCAACACAATGACATCCTACAAGTTCCTACTTAACCACCTATCCTACCCCTCCCTCTGCAACTCCGCCCCAACAATGACACTTCCACCAAAGAGAAAAAAACAATATTAAATGGAACTGATGACATAAATGAAATAATAAGAGTCAATTAAACTGATAAAAATAGATAATAATGGAGTAAAAGTTAAAACCTTGCACCGGGAATTTGATCTTTTCCAACTCTAGAAGAAAGTATATAATGTAACCATAAAGAAGGTAAGGGGGCAAAGGATTCTTCCACAATAAAAGTATTCTCCTCCAGGCTGTAAGAAATCTAAAGATTACATTTGCTTCTTTCACTGATGTGGTTTTACCAGCTTCAGTCATATCACATGTAACAGTCCTCAGGGATTTTTCTATGACTTCCTCTAATATTTCCTACATTTCTTTGAAATTAAACTTTAACTCCTTAGCTCCCACCCATTTCTTTACAGAATCCCCCTTGGCTGGTTTGCTCCTTCAAACTTTTATTTTGGTACTTCCTGCGGGCTAAGGTGTGGATTTGCATGTTAGCTAAAAAATTTAAAAATCTGACCTGAATATTTAGAAATCTTAACTAAATATTTAGAAACTTTAGCAAATATTAAGAAATCTTTCGTAAGATTCAGGAATCCTCACGACATATTTAGACATTTTTTCTTAAGATTGAGGAATCCTTATTAAATATTTTGACATTTTTGCAAAAGATTGAGTGATCCTCACTAAATATTTCGACATTTTTGCTAAAGATTTAGAAATCCTCATTAAATATTTTGAAATTTTTGCTGAATATTTAGAAATCCTCACTCAATATTTTGACATTTTTGCTTAAGATTTAGAAATCCTCACTAAATATTTATAGATTTTTGCTGAATATTTATAATCCTCACTAGATATTTAGAATTTTTGCTTAAGATTGAGGAATCTTCACTAAATATTTATAGATTTTTGCTTAAGATTTAGAAACTCTCACTAAATATTTATAGATTTTTTGCTGAATATTTATAATCCTCACTGAATATTTAGAATTTTTTGCTTAAGATTTAGAAATCTTCACTAAATATGAAGAAATTTTTGCTCAGGACTTAGGAATCCTCATAAATATTAAGACATTTTTGCTAAAGGTTTAGAAATCCTCAATGGATGTTTGGACATTTTTCTCAAAATTTTTGGACTCCTCAATTAATATTTAGAGATGTTGCTTAAGATTTATAAATCATCAATAAATATTTAGAAATGTTGCTTAAGATTTATAAATCATCAATAAATATTAAGAAATGTTGCTTAAGATTTAGAAATCATCACTAAATATTTGTAAATGTTTGCTAAGATTTAGGAATCCTCAATACATATTTGGAATTTTTTGCTTAAGATTTAGGATTGCTTAATAATTATTTAGAAATTTTCGCTGAATATTTAGTAATTTTTGCTGAATATTTAGAAATCCTCAATGGATATTTGGAAATTTTTCTTAAGATTTTGGAATCTTCAATAAATATTTAGAAATTTTTGCTTAAGGTTTAGAAATCTTGGATAAATATTTAGTCCCAGCTAAATATTTAGATATCTCAGCCAAATAATTGGAATGTACACTAAATATTTAGAAAGGTAGCTACAATATTAGAATCAGGACATTTTGTATACTGTTTATATCATTTAACATTTTGATATAAAATGTAGCATTTCGATAGAACATTTAACATTTGGATATAAAATTTCACATTAGATAAAACCTTCAACATTTCTATATAAAGTCTGACAAATACATTTCACACATATTTCTTTAAATCTGCATACAAAGTGACATTTTAGGGCTAAATGTGGAGAAATGTTGTCATTTGTAGTGTGAGCAACTTTACAAACGACGCTCCATAGTGTCGTCTTCAGGTTGACCAGCCACTATGTTGTATTTATTACAGAGGGATATGTGACTATCATTTCACTTTTCATTCTTTGTCTTTTTTTTTTCTGTTTGTTGACTGTGTTTCTTCCCCTCAGCACTGACTGTGTCTGGAAGCAGACTGGAGCAGCTCTGTTCTGAACAGCCAATCGAGGTGAAGTGCACAGTGATCTCTGTGTAACTTGACACTCGCCGATGGTAGAATTTCCCCTCCGCTCACACAGAAAAGCTTTGAAGAGGATTTAATCTTTAATCTTTGTTTTTTAAATAAAAGATGATAAAAGAGGGACCATGAACTTTGTGTTTTTTCCTGCTGCTGCTGATGCTGATGCTGCGTATGATGGATTCAGCTCCTGCACAATTTCAAGCTGCAGAAAAGAGGGTGAGACAGCAAAAGAGCACTCAGAGCAGAGTTACACCAGTTACACTACTTAGCCTTTTAGAGGGAACGATAGAAGTGGCTCCGTTCAAGCGGGGGTCGACTGGCTGATAGGGCCGCTTCAGGGGCCCGACCGTTTACGCCTCGCTCTTCAAGAGAGGTCAAAGAAAAGAGACAAGCATGTGATGGAGAGAAAAAAAAAGCAACAATTCATACGTTTGTTGAACCGCAGAGCCATCTTCTGACATTTTCAAAGAGCAAAAGCATATTTTCAGTCAGATGTGTTCAAATCTTTCAGAAAATGTTCGAGAATCCATTTGATTCATCATCCTTTTAAGATGTCTGCTTTTTTTTCTTGATGTTTTTGGAATAGAGGACAAACATTATACGCTGTTCTATTACTTATTATCTTTTAAAGGGTCAGTAAAGTTGAATGTCATCTTTTGTTGGCCTGCTGCTCTCTCAACTAAGTGATTTTTTTTTAAAGTGGACTCCAAACATGAAAAATAAGAGGTTCTGTATTTAAAAAAAAAAACTTCTTTACAGCTTGTGAAGACACTTTTGTTAAACAGTCTGCAGCCAAGTACACTGAATTCAAACATCTTTAAGTGTTGCTTTAAGTGGAAAGACTTCTGTGAGATTTTCCTGCCATGATGCCAAAAACAAGGTCCAGCTCAGTAAATGAAATAACACCTGTGTGTTAGTTTTCAGGCAGGGGAGTTGAGCTGCGCTGATTTTGCAATTTTACACGTGTGCAAATGCCGCAATCATCTAACAAACACATCCATATTTTCTTCTTAAGTCTTTCCCTCAGCTCTGGACTCGTTTTATTCCACCTTACATTGAATTTTTATGATTCAAAACTGGTCTCGAATGCTGACAAGATGAAGGTCGTGCTGTTCTCAAGCACTAAACCTTCGCCATTAAACCCAACTTCAATCATTCCAGTTACAGATGTCTTGGTATTTTGATCAATGCGTACTTGACTTTTACTATTTGCATTCAGGAGCTGGTAGAAAAGACTAAAACTGAAGCTGTGTTTTAATTCTAGGATCAAGTCCTGCTTGTCCTTTTAATCCAAAAATATATATATATTTTTTACAGATATGTTTTGGGTTTTTTCGCCCTTTAATTGGATAGAGGAGGACAGTGGATAGAGTAGGAAAGGGGGAGAGAGTGGGTAATAACATGCAGGAAACAGGCCACAGGCGGGAATCGGACCCGGGCCACTAGCTTGAGGGCAAACCTCATGGTGCTAATGTGAGGCCATCTGCGCCCCCAAAAAGAAATTTGTTAGTGCCATTCCAGGTTGTCCAGTTTTAAATGACCACTCAAATGAACTCAAGATTCAAGATCCATTTTATTTGCCATTGCACATGTTTCAGTACAAAAGAATTTGCCTTTCAGTTATATCCTTAACCCATAAAAAAGACAGAGACATCTAACATGGGGAGGACATGAACGGAAGAACCAGTAGTTCACTTTTCTTCAGCGCCTGTTTCATTTGATGGAATTAGGGAGAACACTGGAAGAGAAGAGGGAGAAAATAAAACACAATACCAGACTTGGCCTGGGGGTTGGGGCACAGTTTAGAATTAGGAAAAAAACGAATTGGCGCATACGCAACATTCAAAACCATTACAACAATGAAGTTGAAGACTTGCACATGTGGTAAACACGGTAAAACACGGTAAAAACGGTAGCTACACTGCAAACAATCTTGCACTCTCCAAGATTTAAAATCTTACTTGAAGACTTCCATCCATCCATTTTCTAAACCGTCTATCCTGCTAATCAGGGTCGCGGGTGGCTGGAGCCTATCCCAGCTGTCATTGGGCGAGAGGCTGGGTACACCCTGGTTTGGTTGCCGGTCAATCGCAGGGCGCACACAGAAACAACCATTCACGCACACACTCACACCTACGGGCAATTTAGAGTGATCAATTCACCTAATGTGGGCATGTTTTTGGTCTGTGGGAGGAAGCCGGAGTACCTGGAGAGAACCCACGCATGCACGGGGAGAACAGGCAAACCCCTCACAGAAAGGCCAACCATGCCCGAACAGGGAATCGAAGGGGCGACCTTCTTGCTGTGAGGCTGGAGCGCTACCCGCTGCGCCACCGTGCAGCCCTACTTGAAGATATGCTAATTGAAATATCTTGTTTTAATTCTTTTTAAACTTATTTTCAGTATTTAAAACTGTCAGTTCTCAAAAAAAGCATGAACGTTTCAATGTTGTCTTAATTGGTCTGAGAATCTTAAAATGAGTGTATAACTGTTAAAACATGTTACTTTGCTTATCTCACGTGTAATTTCATAACATTTAAACTTGTTTCAAGATTTAATCAATTAATGTTAGGTTAATTGATTATTCTAAATTGCCCGTAGGTGTGAGTGTGTGCGTGAATGGTTGTTTGTCTCTATGTTAGCTCAGTGATTGACTGGCGACCAATCCAGGGTGTACCCCGTCTCTCGCCCAATGACAGCTGGGATAGGCTCCAGCCACCTGCGACCCTGGATAAACGGTTAAGAAAATGGATGGAGGGAAATTATATTCTATTACTCATATTCAGTATATTTCACTTAAAATTCTTCTTCAGGAAGTTTGTTTTCAAGCGTTTTAAGCTAAAAATGAGCATTTTCTTCTTGTTTTAAGATCTGAGAATACTTATCAAGGCCATCTTGTTTTTAGATTTATCAGTCTTATTTCAAGATTTCTAGTCAAGTGAAATTATCTTGCTGCATGGACAGATAATTTCACTAGTTTTAAGATATTTTTCTATCAAATTTAGTATTTTATTTTATATTCAGACTCCCTTTTGCTTTGTCCGTTGGGACTTGGCTTGGCAAGCGGAGGGTTGCTGGTTCAATTCCCAGCATGGACCAAAAATTGGACGTTGGCAGAAAGCTGGAGAGGTGTCAGCATAATTTCCTGGGCACTGTTGAGGTGCCCTTGAGCAAGGCATCAAACCCCCAACTGCTCAGGTTGCGCGCTGATGGTGCAGCTCCTTCACTCTGTACTCTTCACCAGTGCATGTTTGTGTGCAAAGTGCTATTTGTGTGTGTGTGTGTGTGTGTGTGTGTGTGTGTGTGTGTGTGTGTGTGTGTGTTTGTGTATACAGCATGATTAATTTCAGAGTGTAGAATTGAATTTCCCCAACAAGGGATTAAATGAAGAATATCTTATTTCTTATGTAAAAGTCACGGTTAAGGAGTGTCACAATACACACACTGAGAGAAGCGCCTTCACCCTCAACTCATATAAATTATGAAAAAAACAAAAACTTGATCATCTCTGAGCTTTTTTTCTGGATTATCAAAGTGAAGCTAAAAGAAGAACCATACAAACTGTTATTCACTGTCACTCCAGGTCTTCCTCAGAACATCTTCCATTGATCAACATGGATAGTCATTTCACCTCCTATGGCTCTATTCAAGAACATGAAAAGGAAAAAGAAGCTGGAAAAGAAAAGAAGTAAAGACCCCTTTTTCAACTGGAGCATACTCCATTTAATTTTCAAAATGGCCAAAGCACAGGTATCATTAATAAGACATGGAGTGTATTCCATCAGAGTGTGCTGGTTCAGGGTCCTTGGTATCTGAGCTGAGGTCTCATGGGACGCTTAATGGAACTGAGGCATTTCTAAAGTATGGTTTGTTAGTTTCTGTAAAGTACCTCATATTAAAAGTGCATTGTGCTTTTTTTTTTTAGATTTCCCAGCCATAGTGCCCATTAAACAGAAAAAAAACCTACATAGTTCATTTGTAATGCAATCATCTATTGGTAATGTCTCAAAGATCCAGGACTAAGATCTGCTTTCTCACTCATTATGAACAAATGAAGGTAACAATGAGCTTTCTATATGCTCAAGTCTTCACTTTTTCCCCTCTAATAACCAAAAACAAAAACACTGTTAACTAAAAAAGCATATGTAAGTAATCTTTGTTTTTTTTGGCTTGTGATGTTATGTGACAGAGATGCGTTTGTTTGATTTGGACCCTGCAAGCTGACATAAACCAAGACAGCTTAAACTAGTCATGTGCATGTACATAAATCTGCACCGTAGGATAAATGTGTTTATTTTCCCCTTAAATTGTTAACATAAGCATCATTTTGAGAAAAGTCACTTGCAAAGCTCTACAGCACCGTCATTAGTATACTATTCTCCCAGAATGCAGACCTGCTTGTTGAACCCACAATCTCCAAAAGTAATATGGGAGGTTGAGCTTTCAGTTGTCAGGATCCTCTACCTGATAATATCTGGGACAAGTTCTTACCCATGATGCTATGGGTTTAGACAGCCAGCAGGTCACCTCTCTCTCTCTCTCTCTCTCTCTCTCTCTCTCTCTCTCTCTCTCTCTCTCTCTTCAACCCCAACACATACAAGGCAGAAGCTGTCTAACATGAGTCTGGTTCTTCCCAACAGTGGCATGCATTTTTGCCGACCCACAGGGGAGTTTGGCACATTTGAACCAACCAAAGGTTAGTCAGTGTGTTTTTCTCAGTTGAGGGCAGTGACATATCTCTTGACAAACAAGATTCACTTTGACTTCCAAGACAGCACTTTGAAGCAAGCTTAGGCTGCCTTCTGACACTTGAGCTTAGGTTTTGTTTCCCAAGTAGGTGCTTTGAAGAAGGGTTGTGGCTCCCGAAAAGTCATTGCATTCAAGCTTCCAAGAGGGCACGTACGCTCACTTCTGCCCCTGATTGGCCAATAAAGCAAAGGTTTTGGCTCCCAAGAGGTTCTTTTGTTGTCTCTTTTGGCTCCCAAGTAGGCACTAAAGCAAAAGGTTCTGGCTTCGAAGTGGCCACTTAAGTATAGGTTTTGGCTCCCAAGTTTCCACTTAGGCAAACATTTTGGCTCCTAAGTGGCCACTTTAGCAATGTATTTGGCTCCCAAGTGGCCACTTTGGCAATGTTTTGGCTCCTAAGTGGAAACTACAGCAAATGTTTTGGCTCCCAAGTTGCTGCTTCAGCAAAGGTTTTGGATCCTAAGTGGCTACTTTGGCAATGTTTTTGGCTCATAAGTTGCCACTTAAGAAATGTTTTGGCTCTTTGGTGGCAACTTCACCAAACGTTTTTGGCTCATAAGTGGCCACTTTAGCAGTGTTTTGGCTCTTATGTGGCAACTTCAGCAAACGTTTTGGCTCATAAGAGGCCACTTAGGCAAACATTTGGCTCCCAAGTGGCCACTTAAGCAATGTTTTTGGCTCCCAAGTAGCCACTTTGGCAATGTTTTGGCCCCTAAGTGGCAACTACAGCAAAGGTTTTGGCTCCCAAGTTGCTACTTCAGCAAAGGTTTTGGATCCTAAGTGGCTACTTTAGCAATGATTTACTCCCAAGTTGCCACTTTACCAACATTTTGGCTCCTAAGTGCCCACTTTAGCAGTGTTTTGGCTCTTATGTGGCAACTTCAGCAAACGTTTTGGCTCATAAGAGGCCACTTGGGCAAACATTTGGCTCCCAAGTGGCCACTTTAGCAATGTTTTTGGCTCCCAAGTAGCCACTTTGGCAATGTTTTGGCCCCTAAGTGGCAACTACAGCAAACATTTTGGATCCCAAGTTGCTACTTTGGCAAAGGTTTTGGATCCAAAGTGGCTACTTTAGCAATGATTTACTCCCAAGTTGCCACTTAGGCAAACATTTTGGCTCCTTAGTGGCTACTTTAGCAATGATTTATCCCCAAGTTGCCACTTTACCAAAATTTTGGCTCCTAAGTAGCCACTTTAGCAATGTTTTAGGCTCCTAAGTGGCCACTTTAGCAATGTTTTAGGCTCCTAAGTGGCCACTTTAGCAATGTTTTTGGCTCCTAAGTAGCCACTTTAGCAATGTTTTAGGCTCCTAAGTGGCCACTTTAGCAATGTTTTTGGCTCATAAGTTGCCACTTTAGAAATGTTTTGGCTCTTAGGTGGCAACTTCAGCAAATGTTTTGGCTCATAAGAGGCCACTTAGGCAAACATTTTGGCTCCCAAGTGGCCACTCTTGCAATGTTTTGGCTTCTAAATGTACACTTAACCACATGATTCTCAACAATTAAGCCTGTTTTGAGAAGTGGGGGGGTGTCTTTTTTTTAAAGCCACCACTAATCAAAGGAAGTTTCACTCCCCCATGGCTGGTTGAGATGAAATAAGACCCTTTATCTTGTCTTGTTGTTGATGCTGTACACCTGACTTCCTCTTCCGGATGGCTTCTCCCACTCACTATCGGCAACACACAAAGTCACATGGGCGCATTGAGCGTGCTGTGATTGGTTGGTTATCACCCATAAAAACTCCTGCTCTCCACACAGAAGTGTCGAGAGTCCAGCATAATATTAACAACACAGGCGAGGAGGACGTCTGTAGGGGGTGAGGCACACACAGACACTGACACACAAGTACAAAGGCCCAGAGACGATGATTGAGCAGGATTATTCCTGTAAAACTACATTTTTAATTTTCATGAAAATTCTGCATACTCTTCTTTTAAGTTCCCCTTGTTCTTATATCTGAGTTTAATCCTCTGAGAGAGTTACAGGCAACTTTATTTTACCAGTCATTTGTTTAATTCATCAACTGTTTTCATGTCATAGGCTGACACACAAGTAGTTTTCTTCAAAATATGAACTATTTAAAAGTTTGTTAGAAAGTACACAGAATATAAGCCAACAATTACTGAGCAGTTTTGGATGTGGAACAACAACAAGCCCCTCCTGCTTCACCCTGCTTCACCCTGTCCTCCTCTCTGTTGTCTTCTCAGCTGCTGGTGTCTTAATCAGGAACAGACTGCAGAAGCTCATATTAATGTTATTGATCACTGTCAACTTCTGTGCCCCTTCGATCTCAGATCAGACGTTAGAGTGCTTTGCTTTTTGGCCTATTCTCTCCTGTAAAGGTCTCTTTTTTTTCATTAGAGCCATTCTCTGCTCTTTTCCCCAATAACCTGTCTCCTTTATTGCTCACAGCTCTTGGAAAGTGACATCTTGGGAAACTGAATCAAATTTTCAATAAAGTCTGGACTGCTGTGGGCTTTGACAAGTAAGGTGGCTGGAGTGGAACAGTACAGAATAACACTGAAAGAGGACATATCGGTTCTGGAAAGATAAATAGTTCATGAAGCTGTTGACTTCTCCATTTTATTACTTTAGTCTCTGAATTTTTCGCCTGCCTGCGGCTCTTTCTGCCCACAAATTATTCATCGTGCTCCCTACGGGCCTGAGCTGTCAATCCTCAGATTGGGAAGTGGTGGGGAAGATGGGAATTTTAAGTTTGTCATGAGCTCAGGTGCATGAATACTCACCACAACCTGAAAACACAAAGCTGTTAAGACTGGTAATTATAACTTATAATTTCTGTTTAATTGAGAAAAGACAAAACATATACACAGAAAATGCTAAAATGAAACAGACTATGCCATATGTTCTATATTTACACTTTTAGCTCTTTGACCTTAGTAAACCCTATGAATCTGGCTCAGTCTTGTGAGCCAGAGAACCTATCATGATGACTACTAACTAAAGGGATAATAATAATATCTGAAAACATTCACAGTCCAGCTAAATTTGTTCTAAAAATGGGGAAAAACACTCAGTGAAGTGTGATGCTAATTCACGCTAATGTGCATTTAATTAATGCTGTTCTGCTTAACATACATTAAAACAGCCAGTTCGGGTCACTGTATGAGATAATTCATTCCACATGTGTAATAAAAATCTACATTAGCTCAGTGTTTTCAATGGGGGCATTTATTTTTGAAGTGTTGAGATAATTTCTGAGTTCAAATTAAGTTTCAAATTATTAAATTTGTAATAAAACCCATGAAAGTGATTAGGAATTCGCCATGAAATAAGCAGTTCACTGAGAAGAGAAACCCTTCAAGAGGCTAAAAGCAAGTTCCTCGTTGGCTTTTTAACTTTTTAAGTCCAGGTCATGTATTGAGTTATACTGACATAAAGATTTATCCTCGTTAGCTTTCTGAGAAATGCTATGTAAACCTGCTTATAGTTAAAATAACAGTGTTATAGTCTGCTACTCTCTCACCAGTGTTATGGTGGATCAACTACAGTTTTATTTTGCTTCTTAAGGACTGAAAGGTGAAAGACTTGAATCCACTGCTAAGGTCTTTCCAAGCCGATGATGAGCCTCTCCTCATTCATGTTGGAACCAGTGTGAGTTGACACATTGACTTCAATTTAGGTAGAATCCTGGCAGATTCCTCCCAAACCCCACACCAACTGCCCCAACCAAGGTCTCTATCCCTTTGTCCAATCCTAAACCCAACCTCAGGTGAGGGTGGGGTCCACTCACAGCTCAATAAACTGAACCCCTTCCTCTCACAGATCTACCTCATGACACCGTGCCATCACACACCTCAAGAGGGTGTCCTTCTTCAAAACACCCATGAAGGAAGGCATCCTCCTGATGACCCCAGTGACGTTCCCGTAAATTCTTGGTCTGTCTTGCATGAACTGCAGGTTTGAGATCTCCCCAGAGTGGCTCAATGATAATGAGGTCAGGCAACTGAGATGGCCACTCCAGAACCTTCACTTTATTCTGCTGTAGACCATGGCAGGTCAACTTGGCCTTGTGTTTTGGATCATTGTCATGTGTGAACATCAAAGTATGTCCCATGCACAGCTTCTGGACTGATAGTATAAATTTTGTTGCATTCATCCTTTCATTAGTTTGGACCAAGTTCCCTGAGCCTTTGTGGCTCACACATCCCCAAAACATCAGTGATCCACCTCCGTGTTTCACAGTAGGAATGGTGCAACTTTCATAATAGGCCTTGTTGACTCCTCTCCACATATAACGTTATTGGTTGTGGCCAAAAAGTTCAATTTGGGTCTCATCACTTGAAATGACTTTTTTCCAGAAGTCTTGAGGCTTGTCTCTGTGCTGTTTGGCGGATTGTAAGCGGGAAACTTTGTAACATTTGCGTAGAAAAGGCTTTCTTCTGGCTTCTTGATGATGCGGCCCATTTTTCTTCAAGTGCCTCCTTATTGTGCATCTTGAAACATCCACATTACTTTCTTTTAGAGAGTCCTTTATTTTAGTTGAAGTTATTTGTGGGTTTTTCTTTGCATCCTGAACAATTTTCCTGGCAGTTGGAAAAAGAATTGTAAACATCAGTCTTATTGTATTGTTTTTCATCATTGTGTTTTTTAACCTCACTAAAATAAGGTACCATGCTGTTACAAACAGCAAAATATGCTATAAAAAATAAATCTCCAAATACAATTTTTTTTGGGTGCAAACTAAGATTTGTCATTAAATTTACTTTTTTCCCCAAAAAAATCTGTTTTGGAAAAAGGAGGTCGTCTTACATTCAGCTCAGTACAATGTTTCATCACCAAATTCCTCCTAGTGTAAAAAAAAGTACTTGGAAACATGATTCCGATCTTTGTGAAGTTTAATCTTCACAGTCCACCAACCTGTCGATGAAAACATCAACAATAAATAAAAAAATATCTGAAGCTCTGCATGGAGATGGACATTTATTTGAGTAAAGACTTGTAAAAGACATGTTCATCTTTTGCTCCCTGTGAACACTTATAATCTTTTCTCTAATCAAAGAAAAAGCCTCACATGCCAATTGTCTGCTTCAGGAGTGAGTCAAAAGCAATGGGTAAAAGAAATAAAGATCTTTTTTAGTGAACTGATGTTTAATTAGTCTCTTTAAACCAACACCACATTTTGTGTTGTAACACTACAAGGCTTGAACTCTAACACTTGTTTTAATTTGTTAAATATAACTTTTGAATTGCAGGCTTTTCTTTTGTTGTTTTTAATGATTCATTCATAATGTACTCGGAATTTCTTTTTGGGATTATGTATGAGGGACTGTTTTTCCTTTTGTCACCCTGTAACTGAACCTCTCTGTGAAAAGAAAATGTTTTGCACAGATGAAAGTGGTGTATTTCCACAACAATTGGTTGGATTTCTGGAATTAAAGATTCTTTTTGTTGCTTTTTGTGGAGCTTGGTTGGAACGGAGCGAAATTATATCAGAACAGAAAAGGAGAGTTGCATGTTATACGCGTAATAATTTGTAGTATGCTGTCTGTTTCTAAAAAAAACAACTATTTTCAATCAACAGGAAAAATGAGTTGTAAAGAAATGTTCAGTGTTACTAAGAACAAAACAAGGCCGAGGTTGAAAACTATGAAAACATTTGCTAATGAAAGCGAGACAAGCAGCAAAACAAGAGAGGGATTGTGGACAAGTTTAATGAGTGAATAAGGAATGTGCACATAGTTATGTATTGCTGTACATGGCTATAGCCCAGCCATGACCTAGGTTAATTACTTTCTATCATGAATGAACCTTGTGTATTTTCTAAAGGTACTTGAAAGCATACTAATTTGCTCAAGGGCTGTACCACACTAACCTGCCCTTTTGGCTGATTAAAACATGACAAACCGTTCTCCAGGGACCTTACACACATGCTGATGAGCCATCTTGGGGGCAAAAACATGCCTAAGTGCTTTTTTAGGCGCTAAATATGCTGAAGTGTCCACTCAGAAGTTAACACACTCTTTTAAGTGTTCACTAGGTTGCCTAAACACATGCTTAAATGCCAAAACATACCCTTAAGTGCCCTCTCAAAGGCCAAGAGGCATGCTGAAGTGCCCTTTTGGGAGCCAAAACATGTGACTTACTGCGCTCTGAGGAGCCAAAACACACACTAAAGCCCCCTCTTTTTAGTCAAGACGCATGTTAAAGTGCACACTCAGGAGCTAAAGCGTGCTTTAGTAGTCTTTTAGGGCGCGGTCACACTGGCCAACCGTACCGTGCTTGGGCACACTAAAGACGAAAAGCATGGCTCAATCGGCCAGTGTGACCGCAAGTAAACTGTGCCAGGGCACGGCATACTTCTCCAGCGCGCACGAGCACACCGGCCCTGGTGCCGTGCATGAACAATGTATCATCATAGACTGTACAATCAGTGGACGTAACTGCATTCTGCTCTAACTGAAGCTTCCAGCAGATGCTCCGCCCCCTGGTGTCTGGCTGCAGCATAGATCATAAGCCCCGCCTCCCCATGCATTCTAGATATGAGTCGGGAAAACTTTAAAAAATTATGACACCTGGTAGAAATGTTTCTCTCATCCTTACCCTAAGGTGGTATGACGATGTAGTAATTGGACGTCAAAAACCAAGTGATAAGTTTTGTTTTAAGATAGTTGACTGCTGCCGTTGGTGAATATTTTTTTATCGGGGATATAAGGTGAAGCGGGGTGAAGCCATGCTGTCCATTCTATATGCAGTCTTTGTGTATCATGCATGATGAATGATCGCCACGACCACTTCTCTCGATAACGATTTTAAACAATGGTGGGTTGTTAGAGGACTGTGTTAGTCCAAAACAACAGAATCCAAAAAGTGAGTGAAGTTGTAACAATGTTCTCTATGTTCTCTAACTTGCTGACTCTGTTGAAACCGCATCTTGTACAGACGCTTCATGGTGACGTTGGAGACTGCGCGTGTGCCAACAAGCTACTGAAGTCTAGTTCATGTGGTAGAAGTTTGATAATCCCGAGGGATCAAGAAAGTAGATAAATGAGGTATCCTGCATACATTGTATCATTCCTTCTCTGTGTTGCGGCTGCTACGTCCCGAGTCAACCAAAACATTAACAAAACAGGTGAGACAGGGGGTCTAGGAGTGGGTTAGGCTCACACAGACACTGACATACACGTTTAGAGGCCCCAAGTTGATGATTGAGTGGGATTATTCCTGTAAAAGATGACATTTTATTTTCTGGGAAAATCCTCCATACCCTACCTTTAAATGCTCTTACAAGCCCGCACTCATGAGAGTCAAATTCATGCCAAATGCCCCCTGTTGGTGCCAATAATGTGCCAAAGTGTCCTCGTGGGAGACGAAACATGTATTCAAGTCCCCTTTTTGGAGCCTAACTATGCAAAAGTGCCCAAAACCTTCACTCTAAGTGCCTCTTTTTAACTTTGCCCCTACTCTATAAAATGTTTGTGCATGCCAATACACTCTCTGACAAAAGTGTTGTCACTTATCCAGTTGATCAATTGGATTCAGAAATGGCTTATATGAAAGGTAAAGGCCTCGAGAGTATGCTTATTATACCAAAATAAAGTGTCATCATTCATTAATTTTTTTTATCATTTAATTAGGACAGAAAGATCAGATTTTGCTTGGACAACAGACTTGGTCTTCAGGCTCCCGATGAGCACTTTGGTCTGTGGTTGAATCTTTGGCATCTTGTCAGGTTGCAATTCACATGAAGGTCTGGTGTGCTGGGGTTCTTTTTATGCACACCTGGAAATGTGTTGATTGCAGTATTTGTCACAAGTGAAGCTCTGATCTGTGATAGGTTGAATCATTTAAAGAAACAACAAGACTTTTGTCCTTGCAAAAACAGATGTTATAGGCTTTACCAAGCTGTAAACATCACACCACTTTTTGACGGTCTCATTTTGCACCCAGTTATTCATGTGAAGGCCCTTGACATTAAAAATAACCATTTATTGTAAAAATTAAATGCTTAGAAATAAAGTTAGATGCCATTTTAAGTTACTTTGTCCTTGTGCGACAAGACTTTTGTCAGGGACTGTAGTGTTAATAGTATTAACTGTACAGATCATCATCTTTGCTGTGCCACTTTGACACACATGCAGACCTTTTCTTTTGTGTAGAACAGTTTGGTTCATAAGCTGTACAGATCATTTCTGCTGAACCCAAGGACTTGTTGACAAAAGAATAAGTCCTTTAAGGACAGCTCCATCACTGCCACTGCAGCCAGTAGAGACCTCTGAGCTCTCCGAGGTAAGGCTGACCCCCACAGAAACAAACGTAGCTGCAGTGGAGAGCTGTAAAAGCAGATAACAACTGAACCCCAGTGAGACATGTGTTATGGAGCCCTTAATGAAAGAGTTGTGCCCCATTGAGCCCTTTAATGAATGTTCTGACTTTGAAAGTCCCAGGGGGGGAGCTGCTTAATTCCTATGAGTTGCTTCAAGTAGCTACATGTGCTGAAGGTGAAAACAGGGCTTGAAGTAGAGACGGATGAAACGGCGTGGAGCTGATGTTTTTTAATCGTCTATTTGTGTGACGCTCTGTATGCGTGTACCTACATGTCCCCATCAGAGAGAGCATTTGGAGCGGCTTTGTTCAGGCTCTTTATGCAGCCTTGTCCAGCTTGTCTGATACCTGTTTAGCTTTCATCCTGACTAATGGAAATGTCAAAAACACAGTAGAAAAGCTGGACTGCCCATTCTCCTCAGAAGCCAAGAGATGTGAAGCAGAGATTGCCGCCAAGCCTTGTCAAAGACACACACACACACACAGCCTCACACACACCGCGGCAGTGCTATGCAGTATTATAACTGATAAGAGCTTTTGTAGATTTTGGTAATGATGTCCCTGAATACCAAGTGAGCTGCAACTAAAGGGACCCACAGGAATTAATAAAAATGTCTCCCATTTCATGGCTGCAGCCGTTTCCTGCTTTCGAGAGATCACAAAAGAGACTCAGTGAATGCCATAATTTAATTATGTATTTCAGGGTGTCTCTCTGCATGTATTGTGCCTTTTGGAAATTTCCTACCCCCATTATGATGCAGCTCCTTGTCTTTCCCCTCTCTCTCTCTCTCTCGTTCCTGCTGCCCTCTTTTATTGTTCTTGTTTGTGCTCCCCTCTTCTTTCAGAACCTCACCTCCCTTCCTCGACCTTTCCTCATCCCTGGTTCTACATGTACGCGCTTCCCCTCTGTTCTTTCTATCTTTTGCTTTCATCTGCTCACCTCCTCCCTTTTATCCTTTTAAATCTTTACCTTTTTTTTTTTTCCATCAGCGCTCTGATTCATTTCTCCTGTGCTTCAGTTTTCACACAGACAGGTGGCAGAGCAGCTGGCCTACTATGTCCATGTGTCATGGATAGTAATCACAAAGGAGACATTTGATGAGGCGTTACAGTTTAAGCAGCACACAGGCCCAGCCCACCCAGAGCTGTGCAGGGTGACCTGAATGCACCCCCTCATGTCTCCAGAATGAAGGGCGACTCCACCACTAAGGTGTACTGCTGCACCGTCACCCTCATAGGCTGGTCACTTTGTGGAGATTGTGTCATTTTTTCCTGCTCTCTGACTGAGCTGCTGCTAACAGGATGGCAGAACAAAGTTTATTAAAGTTTTGCATTTTTATTTAGTTTATTTCTTTTCTGGTTTATAATTTCTTGCTTTCAATTTTAGTTAAATTCGAATTATTTTTTAACCGGGTTTGCTATAGTGATGTGCATACTCCCGATACCACATCTTTATGCTCTAGTGACAATTCTCAAATCAAAATATCGATACTTTTGATCCTTTATTTTATTTGAAGTAATGTTAGCAACTACACTATTGAGCTCTAGTTTCACACAGTTGGTGGGAACTACTTTTTCTTCCGCCTGGGTGAGTTCATAATGTGTAATCACAGCAGCACAGTGCTCAGTCAGTCACTCAGTTGGAAAAC
Source organism: Thalassoma bifasciatum (assembly GCA_008086565.1). Classification (NCBI taxonomy): domain Eukaryota; kingdom Metazoa; phylum Chordata; class Actinopteri; order Labriformes; family Labridae; genus Thalassoma; species Thalassoma bifasciatum. Next base: position 110,992 of record RPOG01001477.1, read on the forward strand.
ACAATAACAGAGTGTAAACAGAGTCATGTATGCAGCTATTTCAGCTCCTAGATTTATTCAAGTGGGGTTTTGAGAGAATTTGTAATTTTAAGTGAATTACATAGACAAGGTGTGGGTAGATTATTAAGAGCAAATGTGAAAAAAAAAGCCTAGAAAAAAAAAATCAGAAAAAAAATGGAACAAATATTTTATCTTTAGAACTATCATTATTTACAACCAGTCTAATTGGTACAATTGGTATTGGTATTGGATCGATACCAGCCTGAATTTTAATCAATATCAGATTGATGAGGAAATCAGCAATATTGAGCATCACAAGTTTGCTAGTTTATTTTCTAATTTTCTAATTTTTATAATTTTACCTTTTAGTCAGTTTTAGTTTTAGTCTTTCAGTTAAATAGAAACTCATTTTGGTTTCGCTTAATTACGCTGATCTGATACATGTTACTTTTTGGTTACCTACAAAAGTAAAATGTAAAGTGGAGTAAACTGTGTAATGGTGAGTTTATGTATAATGTGCTGGAGGTGGGCGGATTGATCCAAAATATCGATATACTGATACCAATATTGGTGTCGGTATCGATCAATACCTAAGTTTTACTTTCACTTTCTCTTCTGTATGTGTGCTCCTCTCACTCAGTTTGCTTTTGAGACTCTGCTAAATGTTATATTTTGCTTAAAAACTTAATTAGACCACCACTCAGAGAAAGTTGTTTCACACTGCTGCTCTAAATTATCAGTAAATTGCTGATTTCCTAAATATTTTTTTATGTTTCTGTGACGGTTCATCTGTCAGTATGTGCAAGCTTTTTGATCAAAATGATATCTTGAACGCTAGTCAAATTTACTGTTTTACAAGAAAGCGGGGGAAAAATTAAAGCACATGACTGTTTTCACATTGAAAAAAAATAGTTTTATACTTTCATTTATGAACAGAAACAGTCGTTTTAGTGGTTGTGTATTATTTTGATTTATTTTGACAAACTGCTTTTCCTTGTAAAAAAGTAACCAAATTTTGCAGTATCACACAGGATTAGTATTACCTATCTCTGGTAATTTGTTGTCACACATTCACAGCCACATTCACCAGACCAGGACAAGACAAAAATGAGGTGTAAATTGCTTGTAACAAGTAAAAAAATCTGCCAATGGGATAAGACAAATTCGCCCTGGAAGTTTCTTGAAATTAGAAAGATGTCTTAAAACAAGAATCTTTTATCTTATCCCATTGGCAGATTTTTTTTACTTGCTACAAGCAATTGATGCCTCATTTTTGTCTTTAAAAAACTTGAAATGAGACATTTTTATGACCTTGTCTAGTAAATGTGGCTCAAATCAAGAATAGTAAGACAAATTTTACTAAAAATAAGACATTATGACTTGATTAGATTTCAGTTTTTGCAGTGTATTGGAGGGAAGTGCATTTTATTTTTCACTCTGAATAAGCTTTTGGACCCATATACTGGACATCCATACATTCACTTTCTTTTCCACTTTCTGGAGCATATCCCAGCAGCCATTGCAGGTCACATTTTTATGTCTTATGCATTATTTAATGACTTCAATTTGGAAGGAATTGGGGTTTTCAAGATTTTTTTCCTTATGAACTGAACAGTGGTAAAGTGGGGCCATAAGTATAATTCTACATGGACAAGATATTTAATGACAGTGTGTAATCAGAGCTTTTAAAATCGAAAATTAAAATTCTACCTCCTGTCTTTAACTGTCCCTTTTTTCAACCTCCAGTCTCTGCTGCGAAAAAATGACATTATTTACTTTTAAAGCCTTCAGAAGTGAACGTGTCTTTGCCAACCTCTCTCTGCAGCAGCACTTTATATCACTGGGGCCCTTAATTTTTTTTTTTTTCCTATGTGCAATAAAATTCCCCTGGAAAGAAGAGTGTGTTGCAATAAAGGTTAGATGCTTCCTCTTTGAAAAAAATGTCACTTTGACAGAGCAAATGTGGATCGACTTCATATGGAACAACAACCGTTTTTACAATTTGGATTTATTCTTTCATGTTGGGGCCACAGAGATTTGGTCTGTTTTTCACCGAGCCTGAAAGGTAAATGTTGACACAGATACAGAGGGGTAATCACACAGCATACATGTAAGTCATGATGGTTCAATTCTCATGCTAATTATCTCAATCAGTGTACAAAATGCCACTGCTTTTCAAAAAAAAGCCACACACGCTCATACTTTAGAACACAAATGCCAGAGCACACACACACACACATAAACACACCCGCAGTGGTTGTAAACAGAAACTGCACACCCACAATTACAACCCCCTCTACCTGACACAGCTCCATGTTTCCCGGATAATCAGACAAAGATTGGATAATCCTGACAGAAATCCTTTTCATTCCCTCAGCCCCCCTGCAAATTCTCATTTTGCGATATCATTTTCAGTCAATACCCCGACAATCAAAGGCCTTTCAAGGATTTAAAATTCTCCGACTCTTAAATCAGGCCTGTGGGGTAAACATTTTTTATTGCTTTCCAGAAACTTTACTCTAAACTTTTCAGATTCAATAACAATGCAGTCACTGCGGTGCATAAATATGTATGTAAATGGAGAACACAGGTAACATTAGAGCTCCAGGGGATACAGATTACACTTTCATGTCAGACTGAGGAGTAGCAATCATGTAAAGCACTTATTTGGCCCTGAGCAAGACTGAGCCCCAGTCACTTTGTCTTTATCCGTTTACCTCAGGCTTACAAAGGTTAAGTGACTGTAGAGAGCATGTACACACGCTCACATACTGAAACCTGTGCCTTCAAACCTTTTCACATGGAGCACAAACAGATTCAAGAACAAAATACACACACACACAAACATATATATGTGTATATACATGACTTGTCCAAGATGTGTGTGTTTTAAACCAATCCATATGGAGGACTTACTGTTTTAGAAGAACACTGTAATGCTTATCTTCCATGATTGATGTTTTCCTCCAATGTTCTTGGTCATCTACTTTTCCTTCATCCAACATTTTCACCGTCTCCATTCATTTCTTGTGTCAGGCTCAAATTCACAGACCTGACAGTGAATCTCTAACATATTTGGTTCTGCAGTTTTGTTATGTAAGCGTGTCTGATTTTGTTTCAAAAATACCATGACACACATGACACACATTGTACCTTCTTTTCAAGGAGAGGCCATTTTTGTGCCGTTCCTTTAACAGAACCTTATTCATGAACAGGATACTTGAAATCTGCAATTTCAATGTGATAAAAAAAAAACTTGCATAACTACTAAATAAATGGAACATTTCTGGTCAAGATATCTTATCAGTAGCCATTTACGTATATTTTTTCAAGTTTTAACACACTTTGTGGACACCTGTTTCATAGATAGATAGATAGATATTCCCCGCTTCTTGATAATGGCGCTGCAAAAACCTACTTAGTCGTCTTTACTCAAAACACATGGAAACTGATTGCTGTAAGAATGGACTTAGTGAGCCCAGCTTTATGAACACAGTAAGTAAAATACATTAAGTAAGTTGGACTTTAAATTTTTTTATCGTAGTCTACATGTAGTTGAGTTCAGACAATTAAATTTACTTTAATTTTGTTAAATTCTGTAACATGAACACTGTAATATGAAAAAAACCACTGTAAGATAATGGTAAAATACTGGCGGCTGGGTAGCCAGTATTTTGGCGTTATAGTCTATAAGCCAAAAAAGGGTACACTGTAAAAACAAAGAAACAAAATAACTCAAAAACATTTAAAGGGAACCATGACTGTAAGGACTAATAGACATGAATGTGCTTAAATGTTTGTCTCAAACTAGAATTTGTTGTTAAAAGACATAACAAATTGGTTTTTCTTTAAAAAAAAAATACAATTTAAAACACAGTTTCTATTCTTCGGGCACAGCCATTGTTTTACTGCCGCAATGCATTCTGGGTTGTTGACGTAGATTGGTTGCTTGGTGCCGAGCATCTGGATTTGGCCGTTTACTCACTACTAGTCGCCGTAAGTCACTAGGTTTGAGGAGGGAAAAAAACATAATAATGCCACATGTGGCTGCTTTTGGGTGCACTTTTCAGTCCAAAGGAAACAAGGAGACTGATGTTAGTCTGCACAGCTTCCCAAAAGACAAGAAAAGAAGGAAGATGTGGGAAATGGCTTGTGGACCCGCGGCTATGTTCTCGGCACTCCTCCACTACCCAGACGTTATTGCGGCATAAACAACAATGGCGGCCTACAATTTTATACAAACTAAGATATTTTGAGAGATTTTATTATCGTTCTTATGTAGCTGGTAAAAACACTGATCATTTAGGAAAATGGCATTCTGGTAGCAGCTACAGCAGGCAAACAATGCTGCAAAATATAAGTAAAATATCCTATTTCCAATGGAGTGCAAATAATTAATGTTGACAGGAAATTTTGGCAGGAAAACATTATTTCACTGATGTCAGAGAGGCAGTCTGTGCCATGAAGCTTAGACAGCTGGTCTACACCACAGAGCATAGAAAGCTTTGCCACTTGTGTGACATATCAGCCCACAGCAGGGTCTCATGTCCACTGTGTTCCCTCCTCACTCACAGTAGCAATAACTGTTGGGCTACAAATCAGAAAGGCATTATGGGTATAACTTTAAAGCTGTAGCCTTGTTAAACAGCTGGGTAACAGTTGTATTTCAAGTACAAAGCTTCACAGCAGTGCACATATTGCAAATACATGTCCATGCAAAAACTGTCAACTGGTTTGGGTTGGGTTGGGAGGGGGGAGGGTCTATGGCAAAGACTTGTCCAAGCAAGTTCACAACACTGAGTAATTGGGGGTTTGATAGTGCAGCGCTCAGTCCATGGGAACTTGACTTGGTGATCCCCAGGTTACCAAGTCAAGTTCCCATGGACTGAGCTACTGCCCCCTACTGCCTGACTTATCAGTTAGCAAATGTTACACTAATGCCAGGTAAAATCAGATAACACAGGCATGAGTGGGAAATTCAAATGGAAAACTCAAAGTTAAAATCTATCTGTCTATCAGCATCTTCTTTAACCTGTTCAATCTACCTTCCCTTGTGATACTGCCACCTACTGGACTTGAGTGTGAAATGGGAACTTAGCAGCTCCAGCCTTTGTAGCTACTCAATGAATTTAAGTAAACTTCTCTTGAAACAAGAGTAAAATTGCTTTCTTCATTATTTAAGTAACTGTTACCTCAGGGAAACTACTAAAAACTGCATATGTTAATAAATAGAAAAGGGGACCCATAATTGTGAGTCATGAAAGACATTGGGTTTTACAGTGAGGAAAGTGTGTTTTCATCAGAACACTGGCCTCTCACATCCCTTTTTGAAAGGACCTTGCATATTGTCCCTCAGCTTTCCTGAGTGCTCCATTTATTTATCTATTTTTTTACCTTACCCTTCAGGTACATTCATAGTATCATGACGTCATCGTTCACCTTGTGCACCTTCTTTGAAATCACCAATAGGTTTGTATCCCTCATTTAATGAAGCTTTGAGTTGGAGATGCTTTGTTTGCTTCTTCTCTTTCACGGCAGGCAGAGTTATTTAAACTTTCCATTTGTACTGCTGAGGGCTGTAGATTGAAATCTGTTTCATTTCAGTGGTAAATTTTCTTACAGATTTTATCCCATCTAACTTGACAGCTTATTTAGGGAAATAAAGTTTATTTGGCGCAAGTAATCATGAAAGATGACAATATATTGAAAAATCAAATCCCAACATCTCCTGTAATTTATGCATTAAAATATAAAAACACAATTCCTGGCATGGTGAATGATTCAGATTCTTAACTACCTTTATTAAGAAGCTGATGCATGGTAACAAAGTGTTGGTTTTATAAACCTTATCATAAGAAAGGTTTGGTGCTGCTCAGTAGCAGCTGTGCATTTTATTCCTTGGTTGGTTGGTTTAGTGTTACCACAGTGTAATTAATCACATGAGAAAGGTTTGTTTTTATTGCCAAGCAGACAGATACTTTGCACCTGCGTTTGCAAGAGGCCGAGTGATCACAGGGGACTTCCACTAGTAGGAGCTGTATCTGTTTTATCTTCAACAAAGGCTGAAGCAGCTTGCACTGTGATGCAGAACGCTGTGGATGAATCAAGAATTGTCTGAAAATTTTGATTGAAATGTTGACATGCTCAGAACTGCAGAATGCTGAAGTGACGTTTGTGCCGCACTTAGTGCATGAGTAATACATGTAACGTAACTATATGTATACAAACATGTGAAATGCATAATTATATGTGTAACGTCATAAAATGGGTCACGCATAAAATTACATGTGTAACTATAGACTGATAACTATTTTCTGATACATATACTTGAGCAAATTAAGACAAATTCTTGCATAATTTATTGATGTTGCTTAGGCAAGATTGCTTTTTGTCAGAACCGCTTTTTCATTTTTTCACATGAAGAATAGGATCCAAGTAAAGTGAACTTAATTTTGTCCAGTAGATTAAGCAAAACTAACTGGCATTTGTAACTGCCTATCATGTACGGTATGTTGGATTACAGCATACATCTATGAAGTGTAGGCAGCAGGTCCACACCGGCATGAACAGCCAGCACAGACAGCTCATGCCACTCGTGTGATTCACCCATGTACACCAGGCTCTCATGTCCACTGTGTGCCCTCCTCACTCATGCTAACAAGGTATGGTAAGGAATTAAGTTCAGCTTCCGGTTGCAGATATATCAAATGAAACCGTAAAGATAACATGATGGTCTCTTGTTGTGTGGATGAACTCATGCCCCAAAGGGAATTCACAATCTACTTCAAACATCTGTCTTGACTGACAGCAGGGTATCCTGTCACTGTATTCTAAGAGGCTAAAGGCCCGCCTTTTCGCCTTATCTTAACTTTAAAAAGCATTACCAATTTGGCCTCCATGGACAATGGGTCTCAGAACTCTGAATTAGAAACAAATGGGTGACATCATGAAGAGCACATGTGATATAAAGTTCATGATCCCAGCTTTTCCTGATTCATTTGTTGGATGACGGGGTATTAATGGTAATCTCTTGTATAAAGGAAAGTGAAAGGTTCCTTGGTTTGAGAGGGTACTGGATCCAAGACTGGCCAATCAGTAACTCGAGAAATGTAGCAGACCCTTAATCTATGTTTTTACCATATTACAAGATTACAAGGTACTTTATTTCATTGCACAGAGGCAATATTACATTTCAATATCATTCCGTCCAAGAAACGTAAAAAGACAGTGATATTTAACAGGGGGAGGACAGGAGCAGAAGGACTGTGGGACAGCCAGCGTGTGCAGCGGCCTATTTCATTAGATAAGTAAAAGGAGTAACAACAGGGAGGAAGAGGGGAAAAAAGCAACAACCAAACGAGGCCCCTGTAGGGGGGCACATTTGAAAAATTTGAAAAAAACAAACAAAAAAACCCACATCATCCCGCTCATAAGCAACATTGTAAACCATCACAATAGAACTCAAAGACTTGCACGTGTGGGAGGGGGAAGGGTGTCGGGGAGGGAAGGTGTCACAGCACAGACACTGAGCAGTAAAGCTTTTCCTCGCTCAGCAACCTTAGTTTTTAAAAGAAAATGTGATGCTTTTATTTCAAACAACCTTTAAAAACTCCTAATCACTGGCGGTCTGTCATTCTACCTGTGGAGAATAGTGGAACAGGGGGTGGTGGTGGTGGTGGTGGTGGGGGGGGGCACCCAAGCAAACTTCATTGACCACCTGCCACTCAAACTGCAGTGTTCAGCTGAATAAATTGGTCTGTCATCTCTCAGGAGGCCTGTGTAAAGCACTTTTCCAACCATGCAGGGATATTCTCTATGAGATTTTTCAGAGTATTTGAAGGGTCACCGAAAATGTGCTAAACCATGAAAAGAAAAAAAAAATGTCTGTCTCTGTCTGGCTTCTCTATTCCAATCTCTTTACATGCTTTCTTATGCTTTTTTATTGTTGCATTTATAAGCGTACAAATCTGAGAGTAGACCTCTCTTGAGATGATATAAAGCACTTTACAAAGTCTGCTGTATTTTTAAAAGCATATTCACTCTTCCTCTTCGTGCATTATCTTACACCAGAGCCTATTATACGACACATTGATACGGCTGTAATGTTTTTAGATACATTTCTTTTTGCACAAATAATGTGATCAAGGCCCTGAGCGTCACATCGATGCTGTACACCCCACAGGAAGGCCTACAGCACAGCCCTGAGGAGAGTGGCGAGGACAAAGAGCGCTGCGCAGAATGGCGAGTAAGCCTAAGGGGAGCTATATGTGTATTTGTGTTTGTGCGGGCGCCTTTGTGTCCCCGTTTGTCTCTCTGGGGGACGCTGTCTAAAAGGTCACACAGACTTTATCTTTTGATCTGTGATTCTCTGTTCAAAACATCATTGAAGCTCCAGCATCTGCTTCCTGGCTTCAGCTCTTTAGACTTTTTATTTAATGAGGCACTGAGCTCCACACCTCTCACCTTCACCTATTCTCATCCTTTATTGTTTTTCTCTCTTTCTTCTTTCTTTTTTTCATGTCTCTGGCCCTTTTTTTGCCCTTAGAATCTCCATCATTTCTTCCAAACATTCTCCTCCTGTCTATGCTTTCTTGGTTTTATTGGGTTCAGGTTTGAAGATAATTTAACCCTTTATGGTACAAATTAAGATTCCATTGGGGGGAAAAAAAATGTTTGAGTGTTTTTATGTCTCAAAATAGACCCAATAAAATTATCAACAGACATTTTCTAGAATGTTTTTTAGGGGTAATTTTTTGAAGTGTGTCACCTTGAGGCAACACTGTACCATAACGGGCAGTCATGAGAAAGGGAGTTATTTTTATCAGTGTGAACAGTTTGTCCAAAAACACATGGTTACTACTTGAAGGCTTTAATAGGTTAAGTGAGGTTTTGAACCAGTATTTTTTCCCCAATCGGTCGGTTTCCAAACAGAAGCAGTATTTTCACGTTTTCAGTTTTTCGGTTCCAACCAATAATTTGCGCTCCTGAACCAGTTAGGGCCAAAAATGTTTGGTTAATATCGTTCTATGGACTCGTTCTATGTAAACACAAACATCCTTACGGTTACGTGTTCCAAACACATAGAGAAAATAAGGTACTTGTACTTCATCGTCATAAAAGCTATTATACTATTATGCTATTTACTTAATTTTCTTAAGTAAACTCATTTTACACAACAGTTATCAGAACTTGAGACTTATTAAAGAAGTGAAACAGTGTTTTTGACTCATTCTTTTGCCACACACCCAACACTGCCCAACACTAGTGGACAGTTTTTGCATCTATATTTAGAAGAGGCTCACTGCTGTGACATTTTGTACTCAAAGTACAACTGTCACCCAACTTTTTAGCAAAGCTGCAGCTTTAAAGTTGTACCTAGAATGCTTTTGTAATTTGCAACCCAACAGTTATTGTTACTGTGAGTGAGGAGGGCACACGGTGGACATGAAACCCTGCTGTACATTTCTATTTCACACATATATCAACGGCTGTCTATGCTCCACAGCACATACTGATTGTTGAGGAACAGACAGATTATGCTACATGGTGTAGACTTGTTGTTTACCCTAAGTGGCAAAGATAGACCGCTTACTCTACATGACATAGACCGGCAGGCCTATTAGTGTAAACTGTCAGTCTCAGTTAAAAGTAAAATGGCGGTGATTTCTGCAGAGCTTGAAAATTCCAGTAAATGTATCGTATTTGCATTTGATTTTTGACTTTTCATGTTTTTTTTTGAAAGTTAAGTCAACTTATTGGATTTTACAGTGCTGCTCAGTGATAGTCAGAGGAGTAGAGTAGGAGAACTGTTCCTCTATTATTGTGACTGACAGAGTAACCTGTAACAGAGCAGATCAGACTCCTGGACTCATTATTAGATCCAAACCTCTGCTTTTTGTTTCAGGAATAAAATAAACCTGCAAACTTTTCATTCTTTGCTCTGAGTGCCTGACATTTTAAGAGCAATCGGTTTCCTAGATTCTACTGAGTAAACACAACTGTTCAGATCAGTCAGACTAACTTGGTTTACTTCATTTGGTGACACCTAGGAAGATCAAGTTCATTATATTTTCTATTTTGGAGTTAAGATAACTTCACAAAATTAAGTAAATACAATTAGATGTAAAGAAAACTTAACAAACAGATACTGAGGAAACTTAATTTAAGATTATTAGTAATATTTACTGTTTTTTTAGTGCAACTGATTTCCTTGATTCTTTTAAGTAAGCTCAACTTGTCACATTTTACAGTATACCTATTTCCTTGAACAGACGAAAAATACTGTCTAGTTCATTCTGTGAGTGGAGAAAAAACATGTGGATAATATTAGCATGTGCTCTGCTGAGAAGGCTAACAAAGTTTACAGAGAAGAACCTACTGCCATAACCAGTAATGACCTCTAATTTACCATAACTATCACATTTATTTACGGGTTAAACTGTAGAGGTATGAAGAAAACTATGAACACTCGTCTGCTTTTGAACAGTATATAGACCTAAAGACACAACACCAAAATGATGACATGGTGAATTCATGATAGTACAATGTGGCCTAAGGGTAACACTTGCATTTTTACGTTTCAATCGATAAATTAGTGAATAAAGTACATTAAAATTTTAAAAAATTAAGCTTTACTTGCCAATTAAACACTTTTTTCTTGGCCAAGAAAAGGCAGACTCAAAAGTTTTCAGACAGTTTTGAGGAAGGACTTGGGGTTTTGAATGGCCTCCTGAGAGTCATGTGACAAATTCAAGCACTGCTATTGGTTTCTCATCATCTCGACTTTTTTAAAAAGGGTCAATGACGTACCGTCCCTTTTTTTTGTGTCCGAGTGCAATATTTCCTCACATCATGAATTGAGTATTTCATCACATGTATTTCTTTATTCTATGAAACCTGTGTTATTTGAACACATCTTTAAACTATTAAAATATAACATGTTTTTTGTGTTTTGGTTCCTCAAACCCCCAAAATGTCAGGTGCTGCAACCGTCCTGACAAGTATCCACAGTAATTAAACTCTAAAAATTGAATGTCAGTGATTGTAAATAGAAATTAAAAATACAGTGGCATTATTTTATGCTTGAACCTTTTTAAATAAAACATTCTTTGCAAATAAAAAGAATTTTAAAGCTGTTGAGAAATTTAAAAAACTTTTGTCCCGTAATTTTCACCTTGTCAAATGTCAGGGTGGTGCAACCGTAACAGTAGACTTTTATTTTAAAGTGAAGAGAATAAAACAGGAAACTGCATCAGCCAGAGGAGCCCAAATGACATTTGTGACCAAGTGGAAAAGTTTGTAGATTTCTCTGAAATACTGATAAAAAAGGTTTTTTCACTTCATTGGTGACTGGAACAATTTCCATGTCAGGTGGTACAACCAATGTAATAATGTGAAATGTTATTTTAACATCAAATTATTTATCTTATTCACAAATAAAAGAAATGAAACACACAAAATGAAAATGTATGAGTCACTACAGACACTTGAGAGATACTTGCCAATAATTTCACACAGAAAAAATAACAGGAACATATAAATATATTTTCATATATTTGGTTGCTCCACCTGACATTTTTGGGTGCTCAAATTAAAAATACAAAAAAATAATGAACCTAAAATCTTTGAAATGTTGGTCAACTACTGAAATCTGTTAGAAAACATAATTCTTCACTCAGAAATATGTTTTTTATCCATTTTCAAAGAACTTTTTAAAAATAAGTTTTTAGACCCTCTTTTTGTCATTGACCCAAATGTATTTTAATGACAACTAAGATGTATTGTGTGACTGTAAAAGTCCAAAAATAGGTTTGTTGCCTAGAGGAAACACTGTGCCATATAAGGTTTAACATTTTCCTGTTCTTTAAACTCTGTCGCAAAGTCCTTCACCAAAACAATCACAACTGTTATTTCAGATAAGTCCGTCTCATTTTTTCCCCCAAAGTCTCCAGCAGACATCTTCAAACTGCAGGTACAGTATGTGTCTCTCAGCTCTGAGTGCCTCAACACACGTTTTGGGTGAACACAGCGTAGCAGCTGGTCTGCAGCCACCGTAGAGGCCCAGTAAGATGAGTTATTGGCAAACAGAGAATATTGAAGCTTTATCCTCGGTGCTTTACAGCTCTGAGTTGGCTTAGCCAGCTAAACAATCCATTTAACACTGTAGGGCTAAGTCTACCCAGCAGTACCTGTGTGGACAGTGGCACTGCATGACTGATGACTGTGGCTGATGTTCAAATCCCACACAGCTTTCCTTCCCTGCTATATTCAGGGAAATCAGTTCTTTGACTTTATTGAGTGCGTGAGGGAAGGAAAAGGATGTGAAGTGAAGTTTTTTTTCAAAAACAAAAGCCACAGCAGGCTGAGGGCAGAAACACTCGACACTCTATCAATGTTCCTCTTTTCTGTGGGCAGGGCTCAGGTTTGACATTTGCTATTTATCACCACAGCAAAGCACCAAAATACCTGTAGATGATAGTCTGCAGCTGCCTGTAGGTAAAGGTTTAGAGAAATGACTGAAGGTTGGAGATGGATAGTCACACATGGAAGTTCTGCTCTTATCTGCATCAAACAGGTTTGTGGACCACTGCTGTCTTCTGCACTGAAAACTTTCTACTAGATCTACTTGGGAAAATTAAGGCAACTTTTTGCTAAATTAATTTATGTTGCTGAAGCATGATTGCTTTTTGTATCAACCACTTTTTTTTAAAGCCAAGTAAAGTGAATTTAATTTTGTCAAGTACATAAAGCAAACTTTATATAAATCACCCAATTTTTTTTCAATGTGGTAAATAAAAGTTGTCACTCAAATCAACTAGATTTTTTTTTCATGCAGAAAACAAACAGTCTTTGTATGAATTACTTAATCTTCTGATGTTTTTCATGAAATTTTGACTAATATCATCTTAATTTTATCATCTACATCAGTGATTCCCAACCTGTGGGCGGTGGTACTGCAAGTGGGCAGCCAAATCATTTCCAAAATAGCGCGATCTCAGTGCAGAGTAATTAAATAAAGATACAAATAAAACAGAATAATGCTCACACTGTTAAAACTCAGTTCTGTTTTAAAGGATATTAAACATGTTCAAATATTTATATACAGAAAAAGTCCTTGAACAAGGCTTGTTGGAGCCCAATATATAACATGACCATTAATTTAACAAGGACCTGAAATGTAATTAAAAAATACAATAAAACTGGAAATGTGGAAAATGTAACAAAAGTACTGGGCCCAAAATGTAATAAAATTAATGTTGTGCAACCTTAAATGTAAATACTGACCCAAAATTTAACAAGTTGCAACACTGTGAGCAAAAATTTACATTTTTAGCTCAGCATGTTACATTATTGACCATTTTGGGTTTTATGACATTTTTTTAAAATCAAAATCAGGGTAGTCATTTTATTTCGGCCCTTTGTTACAAAACAAGCTCTAACAAGGCATTGTTTACATCCTCTGTACTTATTGGGTTGAAGGTGGGTCATAAACATTTTTGAGACCTAAAAGTGGGCCCTGAGTTGGAAAAGGTTGGGAACCACTGATCAACATGAACCTTATGTGGTTGCCATTGGGTGTAGCCCATATAAGTCATGTAGCATGGACATCAGGTCTACTCCATGTAGTGTAGGCAGCAGATCCACACTGTAGAGTGTAGACAGCCAGTCCACATTTGCATGAACAGCCAGCATAGACAGCTTGGGCCACCTGTGTGATTCATCCATGTACAGCAGACTCTCATGTCCACCACGTGCCCTCCTCACTCATGGTAACAAGGTATGGTAAGGAATTAAGTTTAGTCTCTGGTTCCAGAAATACCAAATGAAACAGTGCCGAGGTCCAGCTTTTAATCGATTTATATTGGCTGATAACACCATATCTGCCGATAACTGACACTTCATTATAAAGCCAATATCGGCTGATACCTATAAGCACCGATATATACTGTGCATCCCTATTATTCAGTGGTTTTTCAGTTGGTACAGAATGTCTGTGACAGAAGCTGGTGACTCAGATTCTCACATTCATATTCAGTCAGTTGTTTGAAGAAATGTTTTCTTGGTCAGTCTTTGAGAGTGACTGATTTGTGTACTGAACACGGTCAGGGAAACTACATACACAGTAAATACCTCAGAGTCAATGCCTTGGAGTATTGACAGCCAGTTACTCACGTACAGCAGGGTCTCATGTCCACTGTGTGCCCTCCTCACTTATGGCTACAGGGTTTGGTTATCAACTTATTTGATAGGTCACTGCTATGACAAGTAAAATTAACAAAAGAAAGTTGTCTTTACTAAGCTTAAGTGAGTAGACTCAACAAAGTGAGCTAAAACAAGCTAAAACAATTTGCAAATAGCAGCTTTAATCCACAGAATTCTCCATTCATTGACTTATTATTCACCAATGGCCAAAGAAGTAAGCGTTCGGCTGTGTTGCAGCTAAATGAATTCTGATTTGCAGTCAGAGCTGTGGGAAGTATTGTTAGATTCAGTGAACGAATCACTTCACTGAACTGATTCAATAAACTGAAAAGAACTACCTTTCCCATTTTGAACTCACAGACACTTGAACATGTGACCTCGGGAGCTGGGATTGATAGACAACAGCTCAAACTTTGACCCCCTTAATGGGCCATGTGATTTCGTATGAGTCATAAAAAGTAAAGCTGAATAAGATGCCAAAGAAATTTGACACAGAATTGCTATTTTAAGAGGATGTGACAACGTTATAAACACACTGCCTCATAAAAAATTAAACAATGTTGTTCTCTTACAAGTTTTGTTACTCAGACAAGGGTTTATATAACAAGCAAGATCATTTTTCAGGTTTTTTGTTTTCTTTTTTTTTTTAATCTCAAATGAGGTGAAGGAATATAAAGAGGCGAGAGTATGTGTAGGTCTAAATGAAGGAAAAGACCAAACCATGTGCCCCCCTGTGTCACTGACTCTGGCCTGCGTACATGGAGTGAATCCACCCACATCCAGTGAAGCGAGTCAACACATAAACTGGAAAAGTTTCCTTTCAGCTCTTTAGTTCAATCAGATTTTTGTCATTATTAACAGTAAAGCCAACTTCCTCATACCCAAGATACTCAAGACATCACAAGAGAGAATCCAGTGAATACAGCAGCACCATCACTTCTCTCATTACCCCAGCTCTTTTCATTTGGACTGACAGCTCTGCACACCAAGGGAAAAATGTTTAACCTTAAATAATTATGCTCTGAACCCTCATTGTTGCAATCATTTGCTGCCCTGTTGCATGACTCATTTTTTTCTTACAGTCTTTTATGTGTCCCTCTATTTCACCATCTTCCTCATCATCTCCCTCTCTGCCTCTCTCTCTCCTTTCTCTCTCTCTCTCTCTCATTGTTTCTTGCTCGCTGTCTAACTCCTTTGATAAAACATCAAGGTGCACCTGCTCAAACAAAAACAAGTGTGGGTGTAACTGCACTGCGCTGATGTGAGAATGAAGTTTTTTCTGTCAGGATGCTGGAGGTGTCCTTCAGCCTTTTGTATCCTTAAACATCTTGCCTGAACCCTCACCTACGATTGGCGCAGCACTTCTACTGTCACTGCAGAGTCGTCTAAAGGTTGGTGCATCTATTCCATAATGAGGTACCCTTAAGATACTACTTCTGGACAGTGAAGAAGCACTGAAGTGAGGTGACTGTTCATAGAATTGACCTCTATTGAGAAGATGTACATTAGTTTCTTTATAAAAGAGCACAAAGACCATATAGTGGAAATTTAAAGACTTCAATATCAAAGGCACTACTACAGAAATAATGTCATTTCACTGGGAAAAGTTCTATAGAATGTGAGAATGAACTAAAAGCAGGGTATGAGTAAGAAAACAAAAAAAATATTGGAATTTAGTACAGGCACTTTGATGAACCTTTACTTCAGTGGAAGTAAAAGGGTTAGTGTGGGTGATATTTTTGTTTCTGAATTTTGCACTTTGTAGACAAGGCAGGTCACAAGTTAGGCCATTTGTGGCCCAAGGTCCATTTTTCTATGACCCACAGCTTTTATCTTACAATGGATAACTTGTGGCTCTGAAAAGAATCTAAATTAAGTGCACAAACAAAACCACTGAAAATCCTGTAAAGTCTCTCAAGACTACGTTTGGTCTTGTGGCTACACTGTAAAAAATATATTGTGTGGTTTTTACTGAACAAAAAAAAAAAAAAAAAAAACTGTCAGCAATGATTGCCAGGGACATTTTTGTAAAAGACTTATAGTTAAGAGACTTATCGTTAAAAGTGGACCATACTTTTAACTTCCTGCTACTGTAAAAATGAGGGTTTGTGTTACATGACAATCAACAGATTTATACTGTTAAATTCAATGTGCACAACCTCTTTGACTGCACTTTTGCCCAAATAGTACAATAAAATTAAAGGTTTTCAGAATATTTTGTATTTAAGTACTTCCCTCATGCATATTTATTTGTTTTCATGATGGATCAATATCATTTTAATTTTTTTTCTTCTTCTGTGCAATACATTCCTGCCTTGTGCAATAACCCCCACAGCTACTATGACATTTCTGTCTACATTCTGTTTTGTTTATTCATTCTCTTTATTTGTATTATCTTAATTTAGCTCTTTTGAAGTGATATAGACCATTTTGAAGTTATGTAGACTATATTTTTAAATTCAATACTGTTTTTTATTGTGACCTGGAAGCCAAGCAACAACATTTCGTTGCCAAATCTCACTGCTGTGTATTTTTGTGCAATCACAAGAAGGAAGTCGAAGTCGAAGTCTTAAAGTTTTTCAGTCTCACAGTTAACTATTATTCAATGTATTTGATATGGTAAAAGAAAATGATTTGTTTCATGGTCCTTGATTGTTGCCTTTTGGTGACGTTTTGCTGTCTTTTTTGTCAACTTTTTTGCAGTTTACTCATTTAAAGCTAATGCTCTGAGCATTCTGCAGAAACTCAACAACTCTTACAGCTGAAGAGTTTAAATGTATGAAGTTTTGATGTGAAAGTGTGGCCTCTTATCTTATTTTTGAACTCTTGATGTACATGACACATGGGACCAGATTGAAGTTGTGGAATTGTGCAGAAAAATTGTACAGAATGCAGATGTGTTTTGAGGCTTAAAACAATGTTTGCTGCACTTTAAGGGCAGTTTGTATGAACTGGGTAGAATGCACCATAGTGAAAAAGAAAACAACAACAACAACAACAACAACAAGAATAATAAATAAAAATAAAGAAAATCACTGCTCACCTCCTGGAAACACATTCTTCACCTGTGTCACTGGTCACTTCGTCTTCCATTACTTTGGTTCCTAATTTTCCACACACCTTAGCCCCTCCCAGCTGTTTAGCAAAGCTGCAGCCTCAAAGCTATACTCAGATTAAGAGCCTGCTCTACATGAACCCATGAAATTACTTACAGAAGGAACACTGTTGAATTGAAGTGAGTTCTGCCTGAAAACAACTGCACTGTTACACATTTTCAACACTTTTGTGGACCACATACTCACATCATTGGTTGTGAACATAAACCAAACATTAATGGAACTATCAATTTAAGGACGAAAGGAAGTGTTCATCAGTGACAGTCAATATAAAGAGCTAATTTACAGGAATATCTTTCAATGTGGGAGGACATGTCCATAAATTTTCTGTTTTTTTTCCCAAGACTGCACTGGATAACATTTTAGTGTGAAATTATGGTAATTAACTGGCAAAGCTGCTGCCTGTAATTTAATGAAATTTTACAGCATCTTACTGTAAAAAATTAAAGCAATAGTAACCAATTCTAATTGGATTTACAGTATATTGCGGTATACATGTAAAAATATAGACTTTTACTGGCATTTGGGAGGATTTGACCATGCAGAAAACGCTTATTTTTATTCTAAAAAAATAACTATGTTAGTGGTATTCTTGCTGCAGCTTCTTGAAAATAAAGCAATGATTTTCCAAAAAACTGTGAGTGGATGATTTTATGAGAGCAGACATTTTGAAAAGGGCAACAACAGAACTTAAGCCAAATTTAGTGATATGGCAATCCTCAAGGTGGTAGAATATTTTTTTTTATTTTTTTATTTTTATTTTAAACATAAATTTAAAGAAACTATTTGTCATTTTGATGAGATAGAGGTCTTTGAACTCATGTATCAATTATGATGTGTTTCGCTTCATAGGGTTAAACAATATTTTGTACCAAATACAGTACATTACTGTTAGAAAACTGCTTTAAATTTGTCAAAATCTCACAGTGTGTGGTCAAAATAGTCTCAAAAACATTAATGGAAAACAGTCATGATAGAATCCAGATCCTGATCCTGATCCAAACATATTATCCCTATGCCGCCCCCTAATGGAAAACCTTTTCCTCGGTCAGACTGTACTGATAGTTATGCAGCTTGTAACACTGCAAAATACTGACCACTTATCATGAAGTATCAAGAGACAATTCCTTTTATCATATGAAATATCTCTAACAATATATGAAAGGCTGCTGATACACAAAGTGGTGTATCCCTCAGCCTTGAGCTGCTCACTCTGCTTACATCTCTAGTTAAATCTTGTCACATTTTTCAGGGCTCTTCAGTGGTGGTTTCATCAAAGGCTGGTCTTGAATCTCTGAGTCATTTTACTCACTTATTGGGTCTGACTCACGCTTTAGCAGAGGCAGAGGTTAGCCATTTACAGCCTTCTTCTCTTAAAGGTCCCATATGATGAAAAAGCCATTTTTCCTCATCTATACATACAGACTTCAGTCCTCCTCTAGCCTTGTAATGCTGGGAAAGTGGAAATGAAAAAGCCTCTGTATTCTTTGTGAAGGCCGCCACCTAAAGAAACAGCTTCTGTAAGAGCATTGGTTTCCTTCTGTAGGACATAAAAACACAAGTTTATTGCATGGCCAGACATGGAAAACCACTCCTCACTCCTCTAGTCTAGTGTTGTCCTTGTATGTGATGGTTGCTCTTAAGTTCTGTCAAAGGTTAGAGCTGGACATATCAGTAGCTTTGTTACTGGTTGCAATAACCACCAACAATGGCTGTACTCTGTGTCAAACATGGGGTGCAACAGCACAATACAATGTGAATTGAAAACTGGATATTATTACTACTTTTATAAACGGCTGTAGAGAAAGATCTGTGCTTTTATTACGATACACTGTACCTTATTTGTGAGGACCTGTACCTGTTTATTGTCAGGATGGAGTCAGCAATCTAGCTTATAACTCCATGCTCCTCCCAAGCATGTGCTCTTACCTTTGTTCCCACAATGCAATGCAAAAAATGGAAGTACTCACTGTTTTCTTTCTTTGAAACAGGAATACAATTAAAAAATGTTTTTTAGTGTTATAGTACAGAGCTTTCCTGTATTTCACAGGGTGATACATTTGTGAACAGTATTGAAAACTTTGAGATATCTCTGCGAGATTTATCAAGACAGATGTGAAGGTGACGATAGCCCACTGAGCAAGGTGGCATTGAAATACATATCTTTTATGTCATGGTCCAGTGCAGAATGGAAGTTTTTATGTCTTTTCGAATCTCTTCTGGACGTACCAGAACCCTGTGACCATGAGTGAGGAGGGCACACAGTGCGCATGAGAGCCTGCTGTACACGATTACAACATATTGGCAGGCAGTCTACGCTCCACAGTGCAGGTTGGCAAACTGTCTGTCTACCCTCTTCGCACTGTAGACTAGCTTTTGTCTAAACCACTTTTTCTTTACATGAAAAATAAAATGTAAAGTGAACTTCATTTTGTCAAGCTGATGAAGCAAAACTCAATTTTGTATAAATTACTCCATTTTTACATTGTATGAACTTTGCAAATATAACCAACTTGATAAAACAAAACGAGTCTTTATTTGATTTACGTAATCTTTTGATGTTTTTAATGAAGTTTTAAGTAATATCAGCTCGATTATATCATTTGTATTACCATGAGGGGTTGCCGATCTACACTGTTGGATGTAGTTCATCTACACCATGTAGAACAGACAGCAGGTCCACACTGTTGTGCATATGCAGCCAGTCACCGCAGGGGATCACAGAGAGCTAGTCCATACCATTTAGTGTAGACAGCCAGCCCACCTGTGTGAGTCATCCATGTACAGGAGGCTCTCATGTCCACTGTGTGCCCTCCTCGCTCATGGTAACAAGGTATGGTAAGGAATTAAGTTCAGTAACTGGTTCAAGAAATATCAAATGAAACAACAAAGATAACAAGATCATCTCTTGTTGTCTGGGTGAACTCAAAAAAAAAAAAAAGATTGCCTCACATTACTTAAATTATTCATGTCCCAAAAAAATCACATTCTATTTTAATATTTTTTTATTTCGATACTAGACATATTTGTGTGAGGACACTAACTTGAATTTTATTGTTGATTTCAGGGATTCAATGAAGTTAAATTTACTTCTCTCAAGATTTATTTTTCTCAGTGTTGTGTGTGCTGTACATGCAGCAGTGCCTCAGCTTTAGCTTTTCAGGAAGCCATGGTATCCCCTGAAACACTGCTCACTGTATGTCCCTTTTTCCCCCCATTTCCCCCCACATTTCCCCACATTTCTCCCCATTTCCCCCCATTTCTCCCCATTTCTCCCCATTTCTCCCCATGCTTGGGAGGCTTTATTCCCCCCTCCAGTTTCATGGAATAACAGAGATGGAAAATATCTTTTTTTGTTCTCTGCAGCCAGGCTCTGTCCTTCTTTACTGGAGTAGAACCAGATCAGTGATGTGGTTTCCATTTGTGTCTGATGTTTTTTGGTAATACTTTCTAATCAAAGTCCATTAATGTCATGGAAGCTTGTGCTGGTTGTACGCTCTTTTGTAATGTGTAATGCATGCATTTAATGTGTCCCTGTGTGTGTGTGTGTGTGCGCACATCTGGGACTGCGATAGCCTGAATTGTATTCCAAGTTTGAGAGTGTGTGACTTGCCACTGCCCCCAGTCCCTCCTGAAGGGCCTCAACTATTTTCTTCATTTGTTCCAGCTTTTTGTTTCTTCTCTTCTCTTCTTTTTTTGCACTGGGGAACACAATGTCTGGTTTAATATCATTTTCCAATCACCGAGGGCTGCGGGGCAAGGACTTTTGACTGAGCTATTTCGTTCCAGCTAATACCAAAGAGAGGGGAGAGAAAATAATAACCCTAGTGGTTGGTAATAGCTGCAGTGATCATTCTGCAGTCATTTGCCTCTGGTGCTCTGTAGCTGCAGCTGATGTTGTCTTTGTTTTGTTATTATTCTCTACTACATGGAGCGACACCACTATTCCAAGCTGCCCGATACCCTCCGTCTCATCCATGTCCATCTGAGATNCGGTGTTGCTTGCTGTTTGTCCCCTTTTGGAGCTAATGACTTTGTACTGTAAGACTACTTCGTATCCAGGGTTTTGTGTAACAGTGACTTGTTATTATAGCTCAGCACTTGAGCGTGTAATAAATGTAAATCTCAGTGTCTGTAACTGGGTCCCCCGAAGCTCATTATTTGTGACAAGTGTGTGAGACGGTGTTTGTTTTCCGCTGTGTTGCAGATGAGTAATGAGATCATTCGTCTGTGCTTCCAAAGCATCTCTCTGGACAAGATCTTCATCGGGTACATGCTATCCAGCAGGAACGCAGGAAAATGCCCTGGAAGGGAAATTACTCCTCTGTCTTATAGATTAGAGTAGGAAAGACATCTGTGATATAGACTCAGAGCACTGAGGTCCTATAAAAGTCTGTAATATGCTTCTCCTAAAGTCAGAATTAGAAGTCTGTATTTAACTTTGTGATACCAAATGTACTTTTCAATGTCTTAAATTTCCAAAGAATAAAGTTCCAATAAACTTTATTAAAGTCTTTGTAATAGTGATGCCATCGAAGCTGTGTGAACACCTCTTTCTTATAATAAGTTGAAAACATCACATTTTATTATCAGACTATGCAAAAGCTTGGCAATACAGGAGTTAGAATGTACAAACCATGTATCCAAAACCAAAAACCCCCAACACACAAATGATTCTGATTCACAAAAACATCACACTGCTTTTCCCAGGCGGTGACAAACGAGATTAAGCGACATCTAATTCACAGGTCGCACACTAAAAGGTTAGATTCACCTGAACTGTAAGACAAATAGCTTCTCTTTGCTCTGATGCAGTTGGACATGAGTTATTATACTGTTAAGTGGAAACAAATGCACACTCTCTGTTGTGTAAAAGCTACTTATTCACAGAAAATGGTATTGATGGCCACACGCAGGTTGAGTGACATTTTTATTGTACATTGCTCAAATTTTCCAGATCATAGAAATAATTCAAAACTTTCCCAAAATAGTGATACCTTCCTCCTGTTGGTATACAGTGATAGGCTGATCAGAAACCAGACAAAAAGGGGCTTAAGATTCATATTTAGGCTGAAATTAGATTACCCATGTGCACATTTTACAGTATTCAGCTGAAATGTTTGTTCACTCTTTAGGTGCTACAGTTTTTTTTTCAATATTCAGTTTCAACCCTTTGGTGCGTAGTGGTCTGTGTCAGGATATTCTTATTCTTCTTAGGGCCTGAAAAATTGTTTTCAATTTTTTTCCCAATCATATATATATATATATATATATATATATATATATATATATATATATATATATATATATATATATAAGTTGTAGACAAACATTTGATGGTGAGAAAGCTTAAAAACTCTAAATTATTCAGTGTTAAAATGGATGAAAGAGAGTTAAAATGTTTCGCAAAGCATCAAAAAGATTATTCATGAAATTACCAAAAAAAAAAAAAAATAGAAAAGAACAGAAGCCAACAAAATAAGTCATATTTACACTTAGTTCACACTGTTTTATGTTGAATGTTCTGTTACAAATATCTGAAAATAATGGAAAACTTTTTTTCATGCCTTAAGACAAAAATACTCAAAGGAAAAATCCTGACACTGACTTTCATAATTCATGCATCAGAGGGTTAAAATCACTATTTCAAAAGGTTGTAGCTTGAAAATGGTTAGACTTCAAGGCATACTGTAAATGAGAAAAATCATCAATATGACGCATATTATGATTAGTATATTATGACATCACCAGGTGGCAGTCATATCAGATTATATCACTTTAAAATATGTTCTGTAACATCTGTAAAAGTATTGATACATACACTGCTACTCTTTCTGCGGGTTTTTTTTTTTTTTACTTTTCTGCTAACTCCCTCACCATTAGCAGTGTCATGTCCACCCCTTCTACACCCACCATTTCTCCTCTTGCCACCGTGGACCCGGTGGAGCAAAGCATCTGCTACGGTATGCGCTACGTGTGGACTTTCTAAGTGAATGGATTTGCTGCTGCTAAGCAGCGTCACATCTGTCTCACTGGACGACTGAACATCCTCATCAGAGGGTGAATATTCCTCTTCAGAATCTGAGTCAGCTGTTATTTGACAAAGTACTCCATTAGTGGTGAACAGATTTCTTGGTATGGTAAGTTTTCTCTCACTAAAATTTGCTTTCTTGCTCTCTGTTATGCTCCTAATCTCCTCTACATAGGGTTGATCCAAACTCTATAAACTCCTGGACTTTGAACAGAAACATGCCCACAAACATTGGTCAGGTTGAAGTCACAGATGTCTGCCATCTCCTGGTGTAAAGTACTAACTACATGAGGCACCGCATTTGCAGCTATGGCTTATTAAATTCAGCAATGTTACTTGTCGCAATTTTGCATCTTTGGTGCTTTAAGGGTTAACCTGGCTTGGTCAGGAATGCGGAAAACTGGCTTAAGACTTTCTGGTTGCACGGCTGTATGTAAACTTTAACTCCTATTTTGTTTATATTGTTACAACAATGGATGAAATATGCATTTTGAGAACCTATATGAGTGCCCTCCCTCCCCCAGGACTTTACAATCACCACTCTGAGAATCACTGCTCGACATGATATGTATGCATTTAAGGAATGAAACATTTCTAACATGAACATTTCTTAATGTTTATAATACAGACATTTCACATAGCCCTCCATTAAAGTGTAACAAATGAAGCTCTGGACTATTTGTTTTTCCCCATGTCCTCATGTTAGGTAGATTTTTCAATATGACAGCAAGCACTTTAGCATTATCACAATGTGATTTCTCTTCTCATTAGTGGTATGGACAGCAGTGCCTGACAGCTATACATCAAGTACGGGCCTGTTAACGTCCCACGCTGAGTTCATGTAGGCCCTGAAAGGCTGAAGCCCAAAGACCAGGCATTGGTTATTAAAAACAAGACACTGAAAATTGCCAATATTATATTTGTACGACAATATAAATCAATATTTTCGAGCATGCCTATTAATAATATGATGTTGGAGCAGAGAGGGAGGCCAATTCAATGTGCTATTAGTAGCTGCGAGGCTAGCAGACTTTAGCAGCAGTTCTTGTCTGTGATAGTTAAAAAAGATGAGATGAATCTAATTCAGTGCTTCAAACACAAACAGTATATTTACACATCTTACTTCAAACACCATTGGCACCATATATGCATCAAAGCATGACAAGCTTACTTTATGCAAACTTGCATATTTTGATATAAAGAGTCACAAGCATCAAAGCACAGACAGCAATCAGAATGTCTTTGTTTGTACCCAGTGATCAAAAATAAAAGGAAACATGCTGCTTTTTAGATTATAATTCAAAATGAAAAAAAGAGAAGATCTATGAAGTCATTATCAGAGTCCTCATGAGGGTTTGGGCTGAGTGTGTTCCCAGCTTTATAGCAGTTTTTTGTTCTCCGTGATGACTTTAACATTCATGGTGACTCACTCGAAAGCAGATCAGAAACAGACAATTTAAGCAGTCTTGCTATCTTTTCTTTCTTTTATAGTTTTTCAGTTAATGTGTTGTTTTTGTGTTCTCTAAAACAGACCAGTCCACCATCATTACAAAGCTCTTCCTCCCTCCTTTTTAATACAATACCATGTAACAAATTACTGTATATAATGCTTCAACACAATGTTTCACTGTATAATTGCTTCAAGGAAAGAAAACAGTAATAACTCGTACTTTTAGCAAAATACATCTGAGGAACATGAAGGTGAGAGCACATGCTTGGAAAGAGAGTTAGGAGTCAGATTGTTCCCCAACTCCATCCTGACAATAAACAGGTACAGATCCTTACATATAGGGAACAATCTCCATCAATAAAAGCACAGATTTCTCTCTACGGCCTCTTCACAGGATTATTATCCATTTAACAGTTCACACGTTGTATTGTGCTGCTGTGCCTGTTCCTTCTTTGCTCAAACTTCCAATAGTTGTTCTGTTTTTACAATAGACTGTTTTTTTACTCTGTGTTGGATTTTTTCAAACAGTAAAACTTCCTTAGAGGACACACTGCTCCCCTCCTGGGAACACTGTCTTCTCCGGCATCACTGGTCACTCTGTTTCTATATTTTCTACACACCTTAGCCCCTCCCAACTGTTCGGCTACAGCTACAGCTTTCAAGTTGAATGCCTGTGTGATTTTTGTAACAGTTATTGTTACCATGATTGAGGAGGGAACACAGTGGACATGAGAGCCTGCTACATTGGTTAACAGCAGTCTGTGTGCTCATATGGATTAGCTTTTTATGCTACATAGCATAAATAGTCATACACTATAGTGGTGTGCGATACTGATAAATTTGGTATTGATCTAATACCAAGTAAATACAGGGCCAGTATCATCAATATCGTTACCGATACTGATATTTTTTACGTGGAAAAGCAGGTCTTAAAAATTAATGAAAATAACACACAGTTACTAAAACTACTGTTTTTGTTCATTAACAAAAGTTTTAAAAAAAACTATTTTATTCAATCAAAACATAATCCTGTGCTTTATTTTTTCCCCCGCTTTGTTGTAAAAGATTAAATTTTAATATTTCTGGATAATAGCAATTAATTTATACTAACATTTAAGATAAAATTTTGATTAAACAGCTTGCACATATGGGTAGACTAACCGTTATAGAAACATAAAAAATACTTAGGAAACCAGTGATTTACTGACAATGTAGAGCAGCAGTGTCAAACAACTTGCACTGGGCGGTGGTCTAATAAACTTGTTTAGTAAAATATAACATATTTAGCAGAGTGCTCGAAGCAAAGTGAGTGAGAGGAGCACACATGAAGGAGGGAATGTGAAAGTGAAACTTAAATATCGATCTCATCACTTAAGTATTGATGGATACCGATACCAACGTTGGTGTCAATATATTGACTTTGGATCAATCTGCCCACCTCCAATAAAATGGTGTTTTTCTGCAGAATTTTGTGTTTTTTGTTTCTGTACCTACCAGTTGTTCATCTTTTTTTCCATGTTTTTTCCCAACAGTGAACTGTATGTTTGATTATAGTACAGTAAAATAACTTCAAAATACAAGCAGCAGGGACAACAGTAGTTAACTGTCATTTCACAGCCATATGCTCCAATCCAATATGCATTATTATATTGTTTCAATAAAAT
Source organism: Thalassoma bifasciatum (assembly GCA_008086565.1). Lineage (NCBI taxonomy): Eukaryota > Metazoa > Chordata > Actinopteri > Labriformes > Labridae > Thalassoma > Thalassoma bifasciatum. The sequence continues at coordinate 137,455 of RPOG01001477.1, forward strand.
ACAGTGAATACACTGTAAAATATCAGAAAATCCATCTACATCAGTAGCCTTTGTTCATAATGATCACCTCATCAATTCTTCACGTGACGCCGCAGCTACATTTGCTTAGCAGATAAATGACAGTTACCCAAAAAAACTCTCATTTTAGGTTTTATGCTTGAAGTTTTACTTAAGATGCTGTAAAACTGAGCACTCATAGAAATTTAATATGAATTTCACAAGAGATTCATACTCAACACATTCAACATGTTATACATCTCCTTATTTACCAAAATCCATACAGAAAACATAGCACTAGCTTGATGCTAACGTATACAGGAAATTACACTGATGTGCCAGCGGTTAGCATACATCAATATAACTTTGGTTTTAAACAGAATTTCAAGTTTCATCTCAGAAACATATCACAATAACTTTTTGTGAACAGCATTTAAAACAAAAAATGTCAAAACACTAACAGGTAAATGTTTTTCAAAGAGGAAGTGAAGGCTCAAGGCTGACTTTAGCATAACTACGGCAAGCTCAAGGTTCCAAACAACTCAGAGCATTGCTCAGCCGCTTACTTAAGCCAAGTCATACCATTTTAAAAAATACGTTGACGTTACCTGATGCGTGATTTTTACTTGTTTGTATTCATTTACATCAAGAGGTATCTGAATCCATTGACCCATTTCATAATTACTTACAAACTCAAAAAGTATTGAGAGGAAACATGTACAGCTACTTCTTGTATACAGAAAATTCACAAAAGGAATTAACAAGCATAAGTGATGAGGGCATTGGTATCAATAAAATCTTATCCATACACATCCCTTGTTATTTGCTGATGATTGTTTTTCTACAGTGCATCATCTACCTAATTTTTATTCAGTTACTATATGACACACAGGCCTGTTTCTCTTATTGTAGAGTATGAAACTCTCTGAAAAGTCTAAAACTCGAGCACAAATGTTGCGTAGAAGATTAGATGAGGCATGAATTAACTAAGGTTGGAGGTTCAACTTGTCAGAGTGGAATAATGAAAGCATAGCTGTGAGCAGAGGCCGTTGAGAGGTCACGGTGTTGTTTTTAGAGTGTGACTTTAGGGTGTCAGTGGAGGCTCCGTGTCCTCAATGAGAGTTAACGAGACTATGAAGAGCTTCTTAATACAGAATAGTTGTGATTGCACTCTTGTTTTTGGAGTTACAGTTTTAAAAATGTCACCTCTGTGTCAAATTGTTAAGTGGCAGATACCACGCCACTTCTTTTGCTACTGATGCTGTGAATAATAATGACACATTCCTCTCACGAAATGATGGCATAATGAAGTCATTATAAGACAAAAGATGTGCGTGCTGGGTTACTTCAAAGGGAGATTGAATACACGGCTGACAGCAGATCACTGCAAACATCTGCTTTTCCTTTCAGCTAGTTAGCCCTCACGCGTTTGGGTGAATTTGTTTTCACCAGCTGAACGCAAACTATCTGGAATCCTATAGAGATGACGGATATGAAGGAAATGCCAAAAAAGAGAGTGTTTTTATGGTGTAGTGGAAATGGTTCAGCCTCAAGTTATTTGTTTCCTTCAGTTGTCAGTTAATCAGTGGGTCAGTGGTTTCCTGAACTGCAGATTTTCACTTCATTACTATGATCAGTCTGAGAGAGTCTGGAGGGATCCCAGTGTTTTCACTGGCTGCCACACACACACACATTCACATACACGTTCACATCCACACATTCCAGACTCTCCAATACCCCTTCAGGCCTCTTGCTGTCTGCACGGGCAATCGACCTCGTCCAACCAATTAAAGACAGCGCTTAGTTCCTGATCGATGACTAGGATGGGGCAGGATGAGGACAGCAGAAGAGGATCGGAGCTGTTTAAGAAGATCCACTCCACGACCTGATGAGGCTCTTTATTTGCTTCTCCTATCTAAAGCCGCTCAGCCCGGGATCACAGCGAACGCGCCACAAGCATCGTCAGTCTTTCCTCGTGGGGTTCATTTAAATATGCAGCCTGTTTCAGCTCCTGAATCATCATCTACAGCAGTCAGTATTTGGTGAGCTGCTTGTTAAATATAGTGAGCAAAGCCACATGTTACTCCTTATTAAATTAGGCTCTACCGCACCAAAGCAGACACAGAGTCAGGCTGTAAACTAAAGCTGTGGCAACACTACAGACACAGCTTGTATTATCAAAACTATTTCAGCTGACATTGCAGTAGATGAAGTCAAAGTCAATCCCAGTTCTGCATTTCAATCTGTAGCACACAGCACTGAAATGACTGACTTTATTTACATATATTTCTAAAGAACAACCAAAAACTGCACAAACATGAAAATCTTAAAGCAGTGAAAGTATTCTAAGATTACAGAAGTATGCAAAGTTGCTGAAAACAGGAGTTGGCCAACTAAAATTATTCAATTCTCAGCCTTTTTCGAAGAATAAATTCCCCTTTTTATAAAGTGGCTGTGAGTAGAATCCATTTACAGTGGACTCTGTCGCCCTCCTCTGGTTGGAGGACTTGTGCAAACTGTCAAAAACAATGACGTGTATTTGTTTTGAAAGATGAAAGGAGATCAGATCTTACTTTTAACTCCACTTTTTTTTTTATTCAAGACGTAATTTTACTGGCTTCGTGAGAAGGTGATATATTTATCAACAGTTATGTAGCTCTGTTGTTTCAAACTTGACGTAAGCAAACTTTGTGAGTTCATAGCGTAGTTTAGCAGCAAGCTACATTCAGCATATTGGTAATGTGTAACTTAGTGAATCTTGTTATGCCACAGACTGTATAATAAGTGGACGTAACGACGTTCGGCTCAAACTGAAGCTTCCAGCAGATGCCCCGCCCCCTGGTGTCTGGCTGCAGTATAGGTCATAAGCCCCGCCCCCTGGTGTCTGGCTGCAGTATAGGTCATCAGCCCCGCCCCCTGGTGTCTGGCTGCAGTATAGGTCATAAGCCCCGCCTCCCCATGTATTCCAGATATGAGCCAGGAAAACTTTAAAAAATTATCATACCTCGTAGAAATGTTTCTCTCATCCTTACGCTAAGGTGGTATGATGATGTCATTTGGCTGCATGGTGTTCGGGTGTTTTTTTCCTGAGAAGTTAGTTTCTCATTAGTTATTGGACGATATAAGTTTCGTTTTACGATACTTGACAGCTGCCATTCGTGAGTAGTTTTTCTCGAGGATATAAGAAACTTCGGGAAAGAGAGCCAAAAGGAGACTAAACCTTTGGAAGAAGAAGAAATAAATATTTTTATTTTTTACTTGGCTCCACCGGAAATTCTCTACTGCGCAGACTCTGGCTGCACAATGGCGGCTAGAGAAACGGGTGTTTTTGGCTTCAAAATCGTAGAACGGTGACAGGCGGAGCCACGCTGTCCATTCTATATACAGTCACTGGTTATGTCCTGACAGAGCTCATCTACCAAGCAGTGCAAACATAAAATCACTATTTTATTGATAGATTCTCAGGTTTGATCTAGAGTTGTTCCAATATTGATACCAGTATCAGAAATTGCTTCAATACTGCTGAAAATGCTGGTATCGGCAACTACTGGAGTCACTGATACTGATACCACATAATTTATTATTAGAAATCTAATGTTCAGCCCTGTTAAACTCTGTTAAACAGTCTTCTTTGCTGCTCTTAAAACTGCAGTGCTGCAACCTGCTGCCTGCTTGATCACATGACATAGACTCAACAGACACACAAGTTGACGCAAAACTTAAAGCTAAGCTAAGCTAACTAGCACGATTATGTCGGCGGTGTGACAATATTTCAGGCTGGATACTGCTATACTGTTATATTTAGAAATAAATGACTTTTATTTCCTGTATTTATTCATGTTTTACTAAGGGTTTAACCTGAGCCAGGCCTTACCACAATGATAATCATGTCACAGTCATGCAGGCACAGTATGATAATTTTTAATAACATACTGGTAACCGATCAGTACTTGGTATCCGGAGAGAAAAAATGGCATAACCTGTATCTCAGCCTTTTGCTTGTGTTTTAGCCTTTAGTCTGTGTTCTAGCTTTCAGCCTGTGCTCCAGCCTTTGGCTCTCTTTAAGCCTTAAGCTCATCTTTATAGGCTCTAGTTTGTGTTTTAGCCTCTAGCCCGTGCTGTATCACTCTCCTGTTTAGCTTTCTCCTGCTCTCATATCCTTCTATTGTCAGACAGTCTCGCTCCTGCTTCCACTTTAGCAACTAAATAAATTGCCGAAATCGTTTTCAGCAAAAAAAAACACAGATGTCTGTTCTCACTGCTTAACTTCATCAGCCTGCTTGGGGTTGACATAGAGACTTTAGCGTACCGCCCTGATCGAGAAGCTAGGAATTAGCATTTAGACATAACATTTTGTGGCGCTGATAATTCCATTTTAAATCACCTATTGTGATTAGACAAACATAAAAATAAGATTTTTTTGGGATCACTTTGAAACTGCTCACTCCCCCTTTTAGGGTTAATCACTTCTATTGAGCTGGGTTATGTTACATTATTGGGGTATCAATTGCATATGAGCCTTTTGGAGTTTAGTATGGAACATCGACCTAAAATGTAACAACAACCTGAAAGTTAAATTTAAAAAAGTAATAAAATCAATTAACCCAGAGTGTAATAACTGATTGATAACATTACAATAAGTGCTCCGCCTGAAATGTAAATTAAAAAAATTGTAATCTTGTTTTGTTTTGGGCTCAGCATCTGATACATAGTTGAGCAGTTATTACCTTCCTGGTTTTATTGAATTTTTTTATTACATTTTGGGTCATTGTTACTAATCAGGCTCTAACAAGCTTCCATATCAGGGGAAATCATATATGAGTGTCTGGATGTTTTCCAGGCATTATTGAAAGATTAGACATGATCGCAGATGTATACACAACAACTAGTGTCATTCACTGATCTAAAGCAGTCAGATTTTAGACCAATCCGTTGTGCTAAACCAATTTATGAGTGAATTTTGCTTGTTTTGTCTCCACTGCACTACTTGCATTATAAAACAGATCCATCTTTCAGATCCAGGTCATCCATCAAAAGAACCAGGGCTTATCTCTCCGTCAAAACAACTCTTTATCTTTACTTCCCTTATGAAAATGATTGTTCTTTCAGACTGTTCAACCAAACACTTTGATTGATTTTCATGCCTTTGCTCTGGTGACCCCTCTGGACAAAATCAGCAACATTATTTAGGATGAAGATTTTCTGTGAGCACCATTACTTGTTGTTGTAAAGATGAGGTTGTCACCAAAGAGTGCATAAAAGGAACACAGATCCTCTTTTCCTTTTGTATGAAAACTTGTTTCACTGGGTGCAGAGGTGATGAGGTAATGTTGTGATTTGTAGCTTCGTACAAGTGTCGATACTTCATGGTCTCAGAATTATTACCAAGGGGTGGCCAGGTGTACTGGTTATGCTTTACGACAGAGTAAAACCAAGAGGGTCGTGGAAAGGCTTGGTAAAGATAATTCACACTTTAAAGGTAGAGTCTGCAGGATTTTATTGATACTGGTTGTGAACACAATATCCAAACTGGGCTCCTCCTCCGTGGTGCTGTGCCAGCGGCAGCACATGCCCACTGTCTTGGGTCATAGCTCTTAGCGGTTCGTTCATGGACACACTCACCAGCCCAGTGAGCACCCGCAGCATCACGTTTTTTTACATGGAAGAGAGTCAAGAGCCACACACTTGACTTCCTGCAGGTAAATGAGGCATCCTGCAAACATTCTGATATTTTTCCCCGTATTACAGTCGCTATCGTAGCAATTTGGGATAACTTCTCCCACTCGCTATCATGAACCTACCAGACCTATACTCCGCAAAGAAATGTCCCAAGTCAACCAAAACATCAACATACAGGCAGTGGAGGGAGTTAAGGCAGACACAGACACTGACACACATGTATAGAGGCCCAGCAATGATAGTTGAGCAGGATTATTCCTGTAAAAGTTGATTACTAAATTTTTGGGGACAATCCTGCAGACCCTACCTTTAAGGCCCCATTCAACATCAGTCTATGTTGCTGGTTAGAACCATGCCTGTTTCCCAATGTGCACGTTTCTGTGTTGTACACATAAATGTCTTATCTTTGTTGAACCTGAACAAATCTCTGTCATCTATAGATACTGTAATCCTTTGGCAATTTAAAGGGCTATTGCTAACATCAGCTACTGACACGAGTAATGTTTTTTTTTTTGTTTTTTTTTTAACTTTTGGGCTGAGTCATGATTTGATAATGTGCTGTAGTTTTACACTGTTTGTCTGTTTCTTTTAATCATAATTTATACATTCACTAATTATTTATTCTCCATATTTGGTCATAACCTCAGTCTAAAACCAACTTCCTCATGAAATACACAGAGTAAAAACTGGGTTTAGAATATGAACAGTTAATTTTACTTATTTGTGGTCCAGCCTGGTTAACCGAGGTTGGATAAAGAAAACACATTTGTTAACTCAGCTGCACATGTCGCAGTGTAAAGTGTGACCTTGTGAAGTGCTGATTGTTCGTAAACCATCACCATGTTCATGTTTAGCTGAAGTCAAAAGTTATCACGGTAACTCTTTACTCCAAAACACCTGTAACTCTGCAACTGTCTATTAACAGCAAAAGTGACAAATGAGTGCTATATTTGAGAACTATTTCTTTAAAATGATTTCAGGAAAAAGAAAAAAAAGTCTCATAGTTTAGTCAAACATTCTTGAGCTATTATTGCAGATCTATGAGATAAAACCAAAACTGGGAAAAAATATGTCATAATTTTTTATGGCAGGATCAGGATCTGGACTTTGTCATATTTGTTTATGAGACAATTTTATTTTATTTTTTAATTATCAGCGACTCATGAAGCACATTTTTTGCATTATGCCAAATGCAATTAAACATGTCAGCTGTAAGAGTTGTTGAGTTTTTGCAGATTATGTCGAGCTTTAGCTTTCTAAAGTAGCCTACACACAGTCCAAATTTTTGTAAGATGTTACAAGATATATTAAGCTTTTTTTTTTTTTTCAGGCACCGCACAGAAACTGTAAATGTACAGAATTAGAACATGATTAATTGAAGTGACAAAATTAATACATAGTTAGATGAAAGCTGGGGGCCGCATGAATCTAGACGGCAGGCCAGAATTGGCCCTCGGGCCTTAGTTTGGACATCCCTGCTCTATGGAGTCATATTGTTTCAGACTCTCGACCATAGAACAAACATTTTTATGCTGCTTACAGCTTTAATTTGGGGTCTGTTGGTACCTTGACTGTTGTAATTTTCAGCTGCTGTATCTAATAAGCTTGAGGTCAGAATGGGTTTGACATATTCAAATAACAGAGCAGCATGTGTTTGAGTTGGACACTCGGGAATTTATTTGCTCATTAGTGTATTTGTTTAATATAATTCACTATAGTAGATTAATGTAATGATAACTGAGTTTTTCAAAAGATGTATAAGTCAGTGCAGTTTCTATCCTTTGTGGCTGCAGCAGCTCAGTGCAGATAGATTCATTGCTGACTAAGAGTGACCTAAGGCTTGATTTACTTTGTGCTCAATGCAGAAAAACAAACAGCTGAAATCACATCAGTGTCTTTTAGCTCACAGTTTGTCGGCGATGTGGGCTGGTGATAATGTGGAGGAGAGATAAATATGCTGAAACAGTTGGAGAGACCCCTAACTAACAACCACTCAAATTCCTCATTGGCTGTAAGTCTTCTTCATCATTGCATTTCTAGGAAACTTTGAACACAAACTTTGCCTTCCGGGTAAGAAAGCCACCTTTGGAGAAATATGAATATTTTTTCTCCTCTTACAATATCTCTCATCATTTCTTTCCTCATCAAAGGCTGGTGGCAGAGGAAAGGGTGTTAAGTAAAGAGACGCTGATCTGTTTTTCTCCCCTTCAGATATCACACCAGCGAGCCTGTCACCCACACAGCCAATATCACAGTCAGTCCACACGCTGGGTTCAGTCACAGGGCAGATGAAGAAAGCAGAAGGGAGGGAGGACAAAAGGGGAAAAAAAGAGAAAAAGAAGGGAGGGAGGGAGTCAACAAGGGTAAAAATGTGTGAGTGCGGTCTGTCCTGGTGGTTCAGGGCAACAGGGCACATCCCATATGCTTCCAATTCTGTGAGTTTCAGCCTCTTCTGTCACTGTTCTGTCTCTATTATTTAAAATGGAGTAAATCAATGCAAAATAAATAGATGGAGACAAGTGGCTGACACAGTAAACACCAGCAGAATAGATACATGGAGACAAAGAAGCATTTTCAAGGTCTGACGTTTCGTTTTTTGCCTATTTGTCCTTCAGGGTATCTGTTTACCAAATCCACTTGCCCTGGTCAAGAGACACTTTTTCTGGCTGTCATATCATACATTTTATTTACAACACACTTAGATCTAAAATCTATTGCGTGTCCACTTTGGAAGACAATACACAACACTTCTTTCTAAAGAAAACTGCATTTGTGTGTTGGCCTAATGAAAATTATATGTAACTTTGAACAAATCTGTGCAATATGGAAGCTGCACGAGGTTGTTAAATATCCCACTGAGCAAGCCGACGTTGAAACTTCATCTTTTTTATGTCATGGTCCGTGTAGAAAAGAGGTCTCTTGGAAGTGCAGAATGAAAATCTTTTTGACGTCTTTTGGACATACCAGAACCTTGTAACCATGAGTGAGGAGGGCACACTGTGCACATGACAGCCTGCTATACATGATTATGTCACATACAGGCAAGCAGTCTATGCTCCAGGGTGCAGGCTGACTATCTGTCTCTGTCTACCCTCTCTGTGCTGTAGACTGGCTGTTCATCCACGCACCACAGCATAGGTGTGCTTTCTGTCTGTGCTCCACAGTGTAGGCTGACTGCCTGCCTCGACCCCATGGTGCAGGCTGTCCGTTTATGCTCCATGGTGCATAGACCGACTGTGTGTTTGCCATGGAGCAACAAAGTTTTCTGACAATGCCCTATGACATAGGGTTAGCTGTCTACGCTCCTCAGTATTAATCTTCTCCAAGAAATGTACAGAAGAAAACAACATTTACTGATGTCCTTGACTTCCAATCTACACCGTTGAAGTGTGGATGGTCTATGAGCTGGTCTATGCCATGGAACATAGACAGCTGATCCACACTGTGGAGCATGAACAGGTTTATGCTGTGAAGCGCAGACGGACTGTGTCCCCGGTTTGTTGTAATCATATATAGCAGGCTCTCATGTGCACTGTGTGCCCTCCTCACTCATGCTTACAAGGTTCTGGTGAGTCCAGAAGACGTCATAAAAACTTTCATTCTGCACTTCCAATAAACGTCTTTTCTACATGGACCATAACATAAAAAAACATGTAGTTCCAACATCAGCTTGCTCACAGGGACAAAATTCAAACTTTTTTAACCTATGAACCCATCTGCAGGTGCAAACTTGAGGCCCATGAAAAAAACAGAAAAAAAAATCTGTAAATGACACACAAAATGAACTGTACAAACTCAGACAAAAGCAAATTAGTAAAAAAGTAAATTGCTTATATAAATACACTGGTTTATGTTGAAAACAAAATGTTATATTGCCCAGTTTTACCTTGCCTGATTGGGCATGTCCTTATAAGTTTTGCTTGCCTCTTTATGTTTTTGAAGTTGCCCTAGGCATACAGGCAACTGTGAATGTCAAACCCTAAAAATTACAAAAAAAAAAAAAAAAAAAAAAAAAAAAAAAAAAAAAAAGGAAAAAACATTGGCCCATATTTTTAAGATGAAGTTAAAATTTTGACATAAAAGGTGGAAGACTAAGTTATTTCATCAGAATCAGAGATAATTCAGTTTAAATCTTGAGACAAAAGTTCACATTTTTTAGATGTAGTCATAACTTTTAGATAATAGTCAAATTTTTTAGATAAAAGTCATATTTTTAAAATAACTAGTAAAATTGTAAGAAAATAAAGTCAACATTTTGAGATAAAGTCATATTTATGAGTTAAAAGAGGTGAAAGTTTGAAAAGTCAAATTATCCTAGATTAAATGTAGAAATTGTAAGAAATTTAAGTCACGATTGCAGATAATAAAGTCTAAAGTTGAGACAACTGAGTATGAATTACAACATAAAAGTCAAAATTTTTAGATAAAAATGTGACATTTTTGAAATAAAGAAAACTTTAGATTCAAAAGTTAAAATATTGTGATAAAAGTCCAACATTTTTGTATTAAAAAGGAATGTTTGAGTATAACATTTTTAAATAAAAATGTGACATTTTTGAGATAAAAAAAACCCATTAGATTAAAAAGTTGAAATATTGGGATAAAAGTTAATATATATATATATATATATATATTAGAATGAGATCTTTAAATATAAATGTCAAAAATAAAAGATTTAGTCAAAATTTCTGGATAATCAAATAAAAAATAATGAGATTAAGAGTCAAAGTTTTGAGACAAAAAAGACAAAGTTTTGACTTAAAATCTCAAAATGGTGACCTTATATACTTTGTATTACAAAAAATCCAAACAAAGCCATTTATTCATTTTTATATATTTAACTGGCAGAAATGGCCTTCTGATATATGATCAATAGAAAGAAACAATCATCTCACATCACTTTGCCAAAAGAAGGAGTTATACAACAGATAAAAGGGATGGAAACATCAAATAAAAGGAACACAAATGTGCTGTGGGGATGACAGCATCAATGGAGCAGTTTTTGATACAGGCCACAGAAGACAGCGCTGAAGGACTGCAGCATGAATAAGGAAAAAAGGCCTTTTACACAAGAAAAGTGCTCAATAGCTCTGATACTGGCAAACCTTGCTGCTGTGAATAGCACGATTCTGGGAAATTGGTGAAG